>JAVJIF010019733.1:32500-73078 GCA_038442645.1 Agave tequilana
TTTTGTGATTGTTTCAAAAAGGGGGGAGAACTTTTTTGATTTAAATTTTAATTGCTATCTTATTTTCTACTTTTTGAGAAAAATATTTTAATAGCTCATATTTTCAATTGGTATCAATTATCATAATTGGTATTTATTTTTCAAAATTGTTTAGGATTTTAAAATTGATATCATGAACTTTCACTTTCTATTCAATTGGGTGTCATGTTTAAACCTTCAATTGGTATTCATGATTGCATTTCAAAATTGTTTTGCAAATTGATATCCATGATGGTTTCAAAATTATTTTCAATCTTCAATTGGTATTTCTAATCTTCCAATTGGTATCCATGTTTGTTTTATAATTGATATCATACAACTATTATCCTTTCAATTGGTATTTTTGTTTTGTTTTTACAAATGATATTTTAGAAAATTAAAATTTCATTTTGTTTTCAAAATTTATTTTTATACTTATTGCTTTTATGCAAGGGGAGTTAACATAACGTCCCCTCTTTTCATAGGTTTATATCGTTTAGAGTTTATATATGCATGCTTGTATTCTATGTTTGTATATATGTGTTCTATTGTTTATATTCATAATTTGTGTCCATGATTTGTTTGGTATCTATGAGCTTACATTGAATATTTATATGTTTTATACTATGCATGAGTTAAGGTAGAGCTTTACAAAGTTTATTTTTAATCCATGCATATATAAATCTATAAGTTTTGTCATCATCAAAAGGGGGAGATTGTTGGCCCAAAGGCCCATCACTCAAGTTTTGATGAAGACTAACTCATGTAGTTATAGTATTAATGATTTTGTTGTTTAAGTTTCAGATATTGATCAAGATCTTAGTTGATGTTTAGCTTCACTAAAATACTTACAGTGAAGTTTGGAGCTAACATATGGTGATTTAAGAGCTCAAGCTTATAGAACATATTAAGTACTCAAGATGAAGACTATCTCGGGGAATCAAGTTGGATCAAGTCTACTTGGAGAAAAAGATATACAAGAAAACTTGAGTCTAGAGTTTGTGAGTTTAGATCTCTTGTAGATAATATATTAGTTTTGATTGCTCAAGCTTACGTACACAAAAGTTTGATTTCGGTTTAACGTGTTTACGTCTCGTTTTTTTGTTTTCATCAAAAACAAGTTCATAACTCCGCCAGTGCACCGTTCACTGCCTGTCCCAAGCCAGGATAAAGGAGGAAGCTTGTGGTAGGTTTGTGACAGCCAATATAAAACATTGTCACATACTATGAACATGAACCAAGAATTAAATTTCGTTGGGGCGTTCCCTACTGAGCGATGCGTTGCATTGGAGCCCGGATGTAGTGAAAAGTGGGTAAGGGTTGCTAGGTCGTCGACGCGCCACATCGGTGCCGGATGTGGTGTCAAATGAGTAAGGGTTCCCATACTTTTATGAGCGGGTAAGGGTAAAGAAATTAGCTAATAAATATAAGATTAGGTTAGCATCATGGAACATGGGTTCTCTTACAGATAGATTAGTAGAGTTAGTTGATGTTATGGCTAGATAGAATGTTAGTATTTTGTATGTGCAGGAAACTAAGTGGGTAGGTGAAAAAGTTAGAATTATACAACCTTGAGGTTATAAACTTTGGTATACTGGTAGAGATAGAAATCCTAATGTGGTGGGTGTGATCATAGATAAATAATTGCTTGAGAATGTAGTGGAGGTTAGGAGAAAGGGTGATAGGATTTTACTAGTTAAACTTATTTTAAGTAGGGAGATTTTTAATGTTATTAGTGTCTATGCACTACAAGTAGGACTTGATGAGTCTAGTAAGCGTCAATTTTGGGAGGATTTAGATGAGATAGTGTAAGGCATAACCATTAGAGAAAAGCTTTTAATAGGCAGTGATCTCAATGTGCATGCAAGAACTAGTCATTATGGGTTTGATAGTGTTCATGGAGGATTTGGTTTTGGAGAAAGTAATGAACTAGGTAACTCGATTCTAGATTTTGCTTTATCCTATGATTTGATCTTAGCGAATGAATACTTGGTTTAGGAAGAGAGTCTCACTTGATCACTTTTAGAAATGGATCAAGTGCGAGTCAAATAGATTTCTTTTTAATTAGGAAAGTAGATAGAGATTGTTGTATGGTAGTATTAGGTGATAGTGTAGTAACCCAACATAAACTCTTAATTTTAGATATCCGGATTAAGAAGGAGATTTAGAAAGATTAAACGTAAGTTAGTTCCTAAGATTAAGTGGTGGCGGCTAAAAGAAGATAACCAAGGACTTTTTGTAGATCGAGTAGTACATGAAGCAGATTGGAAAACCCAAGATGATCCCAATACAACATCGAACAAAATTGCTAGCTGCATTAAAAGAGTAGCTAAAGATGTACTTAGTGAGTCACGGGGTGGTGCTCCACCATGTAAGGATACATCATGGTGGAATGAAGAGGTAAAAGCTGCCATTAAGATCAAACGAAACTCTTACAGAGATTTAAAGAAAAATTGTCATGGAGTGAGTTTTGAGAGGTATAAGCTAGCCATGAAGGAGGCTAAGAAAGCTGTTCAGAATGCAAGAGTTAAAGTGTACAAAGAAGTGTGTGAGAATTTGGACACCAAAGAGGTTGAAAAGAGTATACATATAGAATTGCTTGAATAAGGGAGAGAAACACTATAGACTTATGTACTGTGAGGTGTGTCAAAGATGAGGATCAGAAGGTTTTAGTTTGAGATGAAGAAATCAAAAAAAGATGGAGAGAGTATTTTGACAAATTTCAATTGTAGTTCTATTCAAGATTTGGATGACCTTACCATTCAGTGCCAAGATATGATTCGTAATTATATGCGCAGAATTAGCAAATCTGAAGTTAAAGAGGCCTTGAAGAGGATGAAGTCAAGGAAAGCTGTTGGTCCGGATGGAATTCCTATTGAGGTATGGAGATGCTTAGGAGATGTGGGCGTGAGATGGCTGACAAACCTCTTTAACAAGATCTGGCTAATTAAAAAGATGCCTAATGAGTGGAGGAATACCTAGTACCTCTCTATAAGAACAAGGGTGATATCCAGAGTTGTTCAAACTATCGTGAAATAAAACTCATGCGTCACACCATGAAGCTTTGTGAAAGGGTAATTGAACACAGGTTAAGGCAAAATGCTAAAATATCAGAGAACTAGTTTGGGTTCATGCCGGGGCGATCAACGACAGAGGCTATTCATTTGCTTCGTCAACTTATAGAGCGATTTTGAGAGAGGAAGAGAATTTGCATATGGTCTTTATTGATTTAGAAAAAGCTTTTGATAAGGTTCCAAGAGAGGTACTATGGTGGACATTGATGAAAAAAGGGAGTCCACACAAATATATTGACATAATTAGGGACATGTACGATGGAGCAGTGACAAATGTCAGAACTTGTGGAGGCATAACAAGTGACTTTTCTATCACAATTGGATTGCATCAAGGATCTGCATTGAGTCCATTCTTATTTGCCATAGTGATAGATGAGCTTACTAGAGCTATTTAGGATGAGATACCGTGGTGTATGCTATTTGCTAATGATATTGTCCTAGTCGATGAAACGAGAGCTGGGGTAGATGCAAAATTGGAGTTATGGAGGTAAACTCTAGAATCTCGAGGTTTTAGATTAAGTAGGACCAAAACAGAGTATATGGAGTGTAAATTCAGTAAACAGAGAATCTGAGATTATACTATTATGACACTAGATGGTCAAGAAATACCAATGAGTGGTCATTTTAAGTACTTGAGTTCTATTATCCAAAAGAATGGGGAGATCAATAGTGATGTTAACCATAGGATTCAAGCCAGTTGGTTAAAATGGAGGAGCGCAACAAGAGTTTTATGTGATCGTAATATTTCGTTATGGCTGAAGGGAAAGTTTTATCAGACTGCTATTGGTCAGCTTTGTTATATGACACAGAATGTTGAGCTATAAAGGGATATCATGCCCAGAAAATGTGTAGCAGAGATGCGCATGCTTCGTTGGATGTGTGGTAACACGAGGAGAGATAAGGTGAGAGTGATGATATTCGTACTAAGATGGGCGTAGCCTCTATAGAAGAGAAGATGAGAGAAAACCGCTTACGATGGTTTGGTCAAGTGCGACGTAGACCTACTTATGCGCTAGTTCGACGAGTAGAGCATATCAAATTAGGGCAAGTTAAAAGAGCGTAGGGGAGACCGAAGAAAACATGGATGAGAGGTAATACGACAAGATATAGAGGCTAAAGGTCTTCGTGAAGACATATTGCTCGATAGGAATGAGTGGAAAAAGCTGATCCATGTGCCCGATCTAGCGTAATTCTCTTTTGGTTCATGTAGCCTACCCCAAATATGTGGGACAAATGGCTTAGTTGTTGTTGTTGTATCAAAAACAAGTTCATATCATTTTGTTTGTGAAGCCATACACTATTGAGCTTCAAATATGTTTGAACAACTTGTTTTTATATTTATGTAGTTTTGAAAAAATTGGTTTTCATTTAAAAATTTGATTTTTGAAAAATACGATTTTGCTTTCTAGATTGAAATTCTTCATCTCAAAAATAGGTTCACATGTTTGTAACATGTGTTTATTTTTGATCGCACACATTTGTACTTCATTGTATTTTCATGAACTTAAATTTTGTACAATATATTGTGATTTATTGGTGTTTAAATTGGTTTTAAAAAGATGTCTAAATGTTTCAGAAATATGATTTTTGGGCTGAGATGGTTGGCTGCATAGCTCATTTGCTCTGCCGGTCGACCACACGGTCAACCGACATGCACAAGCCCATGTGACCTGCGTTCGGCTGACCGATCGATCGACCGTAGTAGAGTTCGACCGATCGATCGGTCGACCGAATGTATCTACAGAGCTATCTGGTTTTCTCGGTCAACCGATCGGCCGACAGATCTGCTGATTTGCTCGACATCCTTTCACTCTTTTAGCCATAACTTTTTATTTTGATATTCAATTAATATGATTCAAGTTGAATTATAAAGATAACTTTCAGGGCTACATTTCCTATTCTATAGTCATTTTTTGATTCATTCATTAGGGTGTCTAATATTGGTTTCAAATCAGTTCATGTTTTGAAATCAGTTTACAATTTTTTGGTTTGACACATATTAGTATATTAAGCGTAACCTTTCTGCTTCGTTATCATATCAATTTGATTTAAGTTGTATTAGAAAGAAGACTTAAAGATCTATAAATTCTTTTTATATGCTTATTTCCAAATTCGAACATTTTAGACCTCAAAATTATGCTCAAATTTGACCTATTATATAGACCGGGTCTCTGGTCGGTTGACCGCCAGGCTCCAACGGTCAGAAATTTGACCGTTGGTCGGTCGATCGGGCAGTCGACCGACAAGCCATTTCTAGCACCTTTTTGACCATAATGGCTAATTTTTCTTGATGCTATATTTATAGGGATTTTTTGGTGAGTTTTGGAGATGTTTTTGAAGAGAAATATTTCTTATATTCTACAGAATTTTTAAGTAAAGTTTTGAAAGAGTTTTTGAGCTCAAAATCCGTATCTCTATTTGATTTCAAAAGTTCTGAAAAATCAAAGAAAATAAGTTTTGGGAATTTCTAGTTTCATGTTTAAAATTTCTATATCATTCAAGATGTTTTTCTAAGTGTTTTCTTTGTGCTTCACTTTCAAAATCTTTGTTTTCTCACAAGCTTGAGCTATGCATTATAAAATCTATCCTCTAGGATCTTGTATACTTCTAGTTTAGACAAAATATACATATGCCTTAAAGTTTGTATTTGTTTCATGAGCATATATGTGCTTTATATATTTTGAGTGTCAATTATTGTGTGATTTTCACGTTTTCGTGGGATTATATGATTTGGTTTCATCTCTTGAAGGATTTTTTAATTAGTTTTTAAAATATTATTCTAAACTAGTTTCTTAATTTTTCAAATGATAGAGTTTTTCAAAACTATGCTAAAATATTTTCAAATCATGATTTTTGAAAACGCCTATCTTTAAGGGCGGTTGGATGGACGATCATGCCGTGTATACCCTTATTGAATATTTTTTATACTTGTGCATGAATATGGTGGTAGGTATGAGTTATACACATGATCTTCATGTTATCTTATTTTTATATACTCATATGTGTTTCTTATATATGTATGATTCAAATTTCAATTAGTATCAATTTCAGTTGGCATTTCCATTTTCATACATACATACATATGATTTGATTGTGCTTGTTTTACAATATCTTTACATTCTTAAAAGCACAAATTATGTTTACGTTAAGCTTGATTTTGTTCTAATTGTTAATTGGTATCTTTACAGGCTTATACATTGATTTCAATTGGTATTTCATTTTGATATCAAATAAATACCATAAATATCAAAATATATTTCATATTTCACTTTCAATTAATATCAAAATCTACTATTGGTATCTTAAATTTTTTTTATAAGTGGTACCAACTTTTGCTTTGTCAACTTCAATTTGATTTCATTGGTATCAAAATTTATTTTGTTGACTTCAAGAAATTTCAAAAATTTGTTTTAAAAAATTTATTTTTTTAAATTTTCTTAAAATTTGTTGATATATATTGCATATAAGCTCCTCTATATATATATTCATGTTGAAGTGTATTACACATATAGTAGTGCTTGACCTATCTTCTTTATGTGGTACACGTGTGTAGGGGGAACTTAACATCTCCACTTATACATTGTATTGCTTTATGTGGGTTAGGGACTAGTCATCCCTTCTCCATGTAATGCATGTATGCAGGGGGAGCTAACTTTACGTCTCTCCTCTTCATGAATGTATATCGCATATACATCTTTATTGTTTGATTGCCCTCAACCCTTTGTTGATGAATTGACAAAAAAGGGGAGAAGAATTTAGAAAGTTTATATATGCATGTTTATATCTTTATTTATGCATATATGTTTTTGTTTTGTTTATGAACTTTTATTGAATATCCTTATTGTTTATTGCTATGCATGAGTTAAGGGGGAGCTTCTATGAAGTTTATCTTTAATTCATGCATATATAACTCCATGAGTTTTGTCATCATCAAAAAGGGGGAGATTGTTGGCCCAAAGGCCCATCTCTCTAGTTTTGATGATGATTAACTCATGTAATTATAGTACTAATGATCTTGTGTTTATATAGTTTCAGATTTTGTATCAGGATCTTAGTAGGCGTCAACAAAGGAGTTTTGGGAGCTAACACATGTAGATTCAAGAGCTCGCGCGTCAAGATCGCATCTAGCACTCTGTTGGAGTCTAACTCTTTGGATCGTGTTTGGATCGGGTCGGCTGGAAGATGAGGATCGACAAGAAGACTTCAGTTTGTAGTGTTGATATGCTCAAGTTCTCACACACGCAAGTTCAATATGTTTGGTTTTCGGTTTAATCGGTTTTGGATTTCAAGTTCACATATGTATGGTTTTCATGAATAGATAGAATCAAAACAAATTTACATGGTTTAATGAATATTAGATTTCATCTATATACATATATGCTTCATATATTTGGAAAAACTTATTTATTGATCTTATTCATGTGTTTAGAGTTTTGTAATTTAACAAAACCTATTTTTGGATTTCATGTCAAAAATATAGATATATATATCTTACATGTCTATTAGATTCTATCTATACACAATATGCTTCAAATGTGTTTCAATATCATGTTTTGTATTTAGACAAGTTTGGAGAAAACAGATTTTTAGTTCAAAATTCAAAATTTTGGAAAATACAATTTTTGTTTAAAGCCAAATATTCTATATCACGAAAATAGTTCAAATGGTTTGTATTATGTTTTGATTTTTGGTCACACATGTTTATTCTTCAAATATCTAAAAGAACCTATTTTTGTGGAATTTATGAGATTTTATTGGAGATTAATTAACCTAGTTTCAAGTTCTGAAATAGCAGCCAGATCCTGCTAGCGGTCGACCGGATTGGTCGATCGATGTGCTCGAAACGTGCACAAGGACCAGTCAAGTAGGCCGGTCGGCCGCGCTGTCGACCGACTGAAAGTACTCCACTCTCGAGTACTACCGGTCAACCGACAGGCTGTGCCCGATCGACCGGAGGCACAACGGTCAGAAATATGACCGTTGGGTCGGTCAACCGGAAGGGCAATTCTGCCATTTTAGGCAGCCAACGGCTAGTTTCTTTGAGAGGCTAGAAATAAGCCATCTCTTGGGCTGTTTTCATAAGAATATAGAGAGCTATTTTTCCATCTTTACAAGAGTTTTGCGGCAAGTTTTTGGAAGAGTTTTTGTGCCAAAAAGATTTATTTTTATTTTGTTTTCAAGGGTTGGAAAAATCAAAGAAAAATAGTCTTTGGGAATTTGGTTTTGATCTTCATTTCTATCTTTATCTAGTATTTTTCTCAAGTATTTTTCTTAGTGATTTTTTTTTCAAACTCCTTGTTTTTCTCACACTTGAGCTATCATCTCTTTCCTATCTATAGGATCTTGTTTTTGTGAAAAATATTGTTTGTGGTCTATTGTGATCACCAAGTTGTAATTTTTTCTTTTCTTTGGGTTTGTGTTCATCCCTCTAGTATAGAGGTGATTGAATTTTGACTTTGTGCCTTGTCCCTTTTGTGTAGAGGTTATTGATAATGTGGTTTGGATTTGTGCCTTGTCCCTCTTGTGTAGAGGTGATTGTGGTGGAGTTTGGCTTTGTGCCTTTATCCCTCTTGTGTTGAGGTGATTGTTGTTTTGGTTTTGTGCTTTGCCTCTTGTGTAGAGGTTTTTGTGTTAGAGAGAGAAGTTGTGTACTCCTAACTTTGTAATTGCAAATTCCTCGGTGGAGGTTCCCTGTGTGGGAAGTCCTGTGTGGACGTAGTGGAAATCTTTCTGTGTGAAGGCGGGGATGTAGAGCAGTAGCTCGAACCTCGAAACATATCTTATTGCTTGCGTTTGATCCACTATCTCTAACTCTCTCTTATATCTAGCATTGCTTTATATTGTTCATATCACTTATATGCTTGGTATTGTTTGTGTGCGCCCATACTTGTGTTGAACCAAGAGAGCTTCATATAGCATCTCAACTTTTATTTAGAGGATTCTAGATGAGATAGTTCAGAGCCCATCACTGGGAATTCGGCTTCCCTCTTTGGTTACACATAGTGTGTTGCATTTAGTTTTTAATTCCGCGTCATTTGTCATTAGATTAGCTGATGCACCTATTCACTCCCCCCTCTAGGTGTATTTTCAGAAATAGTCGGATCCATAATTTGTATGTCTAAAGATGCGAATCTAAGCAATATGCTATTTTCGGCTATCCATTTTGCGCCTCCTTGATGGATGGGAAAAAAGTATTTAAAATACATGATTTTTGGTTTTAGTTACTTGAAATAATGTAAATCAACTTCAACGGAATGGATCTTGCATTCGGATGTCGTACGGTTGTATTTGAGTGAGAAGGATTTGACCTCGAATCCTTCCGAAATGACACTATTTTATATATATAACCGCTTTTGAAAATCTATAGGCACAAGATTATCTACTTTTCATCTCAGGCCACACAATAATATGTTATCTTACATTTCCACATGCTTTTGCGCACATGCAATGGGTGTGAAACTAACTAATGTTGATAATCCGTTAATGGTCCGGTAAAAGACACATTATAAAAGTTTCATATAGAGATATTTATAGTATTAATTATGTGGATACATATAGAAAGTGCAAGAGAAGATGTTTATACTGACTAAGATTATTGTTTTCGATTTTATGGGGTGCAAATATGAAAGTAATGCTTTCTTACGTATGTACCTTCAGTCGACAGATTCGGCACAACGAACACATTTTTATTTACAAATGGTCCAAACATAATTAGAAACAAATGCATATTTGCATGTCTAAGAAAATATCAAAATGAAGTGGTCATTTTGTGGTAGATAAAAACAGGCTTAGCGTGGATTGGACCCACCACAAGCAAAGTTTGGTATCTCTGCGGAGATGTTACTTGTCGGAGCAAACACGAAAGACATCTTTCAGGTTAAGGGCAATGGTGTGCTGCCGACATAAGACTCTCGGACGTGAGAATTAGTAGTCGGAATGGAAAGGTGGGTATATTGAGTAGAGGATTATTGCCGGTGTGTAATGGTAGACTGGAACAGGGAAATTTTCTTTGTATAGGATAGATTAGCACATGAAACTACTTGTGTGGTGATTAGATTAGCACGAAGAACTGCTAGTGTAGTGAAATGATGGACTGGAAGGGAAACTTTCAATGTAGTGGTGTATGTATGCTCTGAGGATTAGGAAAGTGATCGATCCTGTTCTTCTAAGAGAAGAAAGATCATATGTACCAGACATGGATGCTAGCGTGGAGGCGGAATTGGCGGATGGTCATAATTGCACGATCTGCACCTGCTGGATTTGTTGTAACGGCCGGTGATTGCTGGTGCTGATTAATCGAGATTACATGTAGGGGAATCTGTTGTCAAGTATAATCGCCCGCTTTAATATAGGGGCATTACACGTCTTCAACATAGGGAGGATGGTGCTGCGTAACGACAGGAGATCTCAGTGAACTGATGATCGAGGCCTCGGACTTAGGGTTGGAGACTTTTGAAATAAAAAAGACCTCAGGAAGGTGAAGATCCCTGAGTGGGGGAGTTTGACTCCGGGGTGAGGATGCCTTCGGGGTGGAGGGTGACTTCGGGAAAGTTGGATGTGACGGAGGTTGGATGTGGCAGACACTGGTTGTGGCGGAGATTAGATGTGTGGACACTCCGGGATGAACTTTGGGAGTTGTGATTTTTTTGGTGGAAGCTCTTGGTAGCTGGGACACGTGTCATCATCATCACCGTGATCAAATTTTGATCACTACAAATGCCCCCTTGCATCCCACTTGTTGGAGCCTGTGGAAGGGAAGTCGAGAAAGCGAAGTTGGTTGGAAGCAGTCTTTAATGCATTTAACTCATTTTGGTGTTTACAGGAAGAGGATTGTTGACACTCTAAAAGACAACATTTCGGGTCTGTTTGGTTGTCGTAACTGGCCGTAATTCGTAGTTGTAATTGGTAAAGTCTTTTACAATTGTAAATGAGTTACATGTATGTAAATTTTACGGTGTTTGGTTGGTAATATAAAATTGTAAAGTGGGAAAGTGTATTGTACTTTACGGTGTTTGGTTGTCGCAATGTATAAGTCGTAAGTGAAAAAGTTAACCACAAAATTAACTATTTGGTGATTTTAAAAGTTTTAATACTGCAAATAAATATTAAAAAAGTTAAATATTAAAAATTTTAATATTAATATAAAAAATAATACAAATTTGTATGACCACAAAATTAACTGTAACTGGGCTGTAAGTGAGTGGTAACTGGGTTGCAAGTGAGTGTTAGTTGAGTTACGTAAGTCTTTTACGAATTACGGTCCAAACAAACGCCGTAGTTGTAACTGGGTAGTAAGTCATTTACGAATTACGGAGTTTTACGCGAAACAAACGGCCCCTTCAACCGGTCCGAACGATGTCTAAACTTGTCGACATTTACAAAAGACGAGTCGCAGACAAGCTGACGACCAATTTTCTGCCCATCCTCAAGGGACAAAGTAATGACTCGAACCTTACTAATTCAGTGAAGCAGACAGTAAGCTAAATATTGCCTTTGAAGATGCCTATGCAGGCCTATGAGGCTAAGTGAGTTCAACACTTGGCCTCGTATGAACCCAAAGGGATAGCTTCACTTGAAGCTTTACAGCCTTGTTAAAAAGCTAAAATCCTAGCTTCGCCTGAAGCTTTATGATAAGCTTCGCATGAAGCTTTCAGTTCCACAGGGAGCTTACTTGTAGCTTCTCCTGAAGCTAATTCTAGCTTCGCATAAAACTTCGTGATAGCTTCGCATGAAGCTCTTTAGAGCTCAGCAGGAAGCCAACTTGCAGCTTTGCCTAAAGCTTTGTGATAACCTTCGCCTGAAGCCAATTCTAACTTCGCCTG
Source organism: Agave tequilana (assembly GCA_038442645.1). Taxonomy (NCBI): domain Eukaryota; kingdom Viridiplantae; phylum Streptophyta; class Magnoliopsida; order Asparagales; family Asparagaceae; genus Agave; species Agave tequilana. Next base: position 44,415 of record JAVJIF010019733.1, read on the forward strand.
AAGCCAATTCTAACTTCGCCTGAAGCTCTGCAGAGCTCTACAAAGTACTAACTTGTAGCTTCGCCTGAAGCCAATTCTTGCTTCACCTGAAATGTTGTCATAGCTTCACTTGAAGTTTTACTCACCCCTGTTGGAGGGCTTGCTAGGTTAATAGTTGATCAAATTATTAGTGGGCTAACCCTACTACTTTCGTGGGGTTAATGCCATAATAAGTGGAGACAGCCAGGTCTGTTTCTAGCTTCACTCGAGACCTGTTTTTAGCTTCACATGAAGCTTTGTAGTCTCGCACGAAACTCATAATAGCCTTGAGTGTGAGGTGAACAGACTATTGCCAATCTTGTTAAATTTTAGGGGCAATTACGCCCATGAGAGCATATAAATAGCTCATTTTTAGATGAGTTTAAAAAAAGCACAAAGGCAAGGGAGAAAAAGGCAAAGGCTGAGTTTCTTAGGCAGAATTTTGGAGAGAGACTTTTCAGAAGTTGAGAAGGAAAACCTCCGTTGCTTTGGCAAATTAAGAGATTATGCCTAAATTTTCAAGTTTTCAGATACTTAGTTCTCTAATTTTAGGGTGCTAATTCCTTACGATCTTCCACTCTCAAGGGATTTCTGGAACCGGGTAAGAAAGAAATCGCTAAGACTTAATCGCTCGCATCGTCAATGGAACAAAGTGATCGCGCTGACCAGACTTCTACCGGCATACTTCCTTAGAAATCTCAGTAAAAGATCCTTGTAATTTTCCTTTTTGATTACTTGTAATTTTCTATGAATTTTTGTAAGTTTCCCATTTTGCAAATCAATGGAAAACAAGATGGCGACTCTGCTGGGGAAAATGTCTCCACTGCTGAGAATCAAGTATTGCAATGCGGCGTAGGGTCTACTGTAGAGACAATGATCATCCACTTTGGCCAAGAGAAGTTCCAACAATTTTTCTCTGAGGGTAGCACAAATCTCTTACATGTGCGCAAGCACAGGAAGGTCAGCATAGTCAGGGCCTACCTCTTGGAAGCAAGTCTCTGTTGAGATGAGTAAGGCTCTCTGCAAGCCTATTACAATCTCATGTGAGGCTAAATAGATTCTATTTGAATCTAGCACAGTCTAGACTAATATAGACTCGCGTCGGCGTGTTAACGCTACGTACGAAGCTATAAAGGTTCCCCGCGAACCTAGAATAACCTCTGCCAAAGCTATTTGGATTAAGAAATCCAACTCAGCCTCATGTGAAGCTAGAGAGAAGTCTTTTGATAAAGCTTCATGTGAAGCTAACTCATTTCTTCGCTGAGTTCATCCTCGCCCATCACGCGAGGCTAAGCCCAAAGCACCTCTATGTGCTAATAGCGTTGCTAATGTAGCTTTGCTCCCACTGTCGTCAGTTCTCAGCCGCAAAGTTAGAACTAAAGCACTGTTCAGTGCTAATAATCTTAGCCGCGAGGGTAAAAATGAAGCACCACTGAGTGCTAACAATGAAGCTATTACGATCTCGCTCTAAGAAAAAACTCTGTTATGCAGAGCTAAGCTCGCCTTCAAAGGCAGAGCTAAAACAGTAGCTTCGCCTTGCGAAGCTACCTTTTTAGGCGAAGCTATTCTAGCTTCACTTACAGCCAAGAAAGCCATTTTTAAGACTAGGCCTAGGGCTTTTCAGCCTAAGCAGGCTAACTCTCAGCCTCCCTGAGTCTCCGTGTTGGAAAGTTTAAGCCCAGCTAATATTGACTTTCGAGAATTTTTGAACCATAAGCGGAAACTCCGCTATGAAAAGTCAGTTCACATCTCGCAACCCCAGTATGGACAAGCAGGGTGTGAATTTGTGATGATCCACTCCGTCTATTGTTGTTTGGGGATAATCCCCACAATGTCTCCAAGCCAGCAATCAATATTTAATCGGTTGTCGGTTCAGACTTTTGAGAAACCCAAGTCTTGAAAGAAGAAGACAAAAAAAGATTTGCCTCTTTTAACATGATAAGCAGAGGAAGAGATCTATTTCGGTCCCAACGAAGGAGACGAGGAGCTTATATTCCTCCAGCTAGCTCCACAGACTTTGATTGTATCCTTGGCTGAAGTCAGGTTCTGGTGGAATAAGAGGGTGCCTTTCAAGGTATTCGCTCCAGGGTAGCAATACCCTGCAGCTATGGACAACCTTCTTCATCCACGAGGGTTGTGTCACCGGCACCATTGAGGAACCTTTTTCAATGATCTGATGAGGAGGCCAGTGGATACGATTTTTTAGCTACCACCAGCTCGGTGCGAACGAGACTTGTATCGGCTAACTTGGCTGACAACAATGATGTAACCCCCTGCTCTAGACATATGCGTCACAATATTAGTACTCGATACGGAGTACAAAGTTGATTTGACTTTCCTTGTAGTCAGTTTGAGCCGATTTCAGTTTCAGATATTATTTTTTAATATTTTAGATTTTTCAGATTTTTCTTGAATTTTTCTGAATTATTTTGGAAAATCTCTATATCGATGTCAACCGATACCGATAACTGGCTATAGAATTTTTATTCACAACCAGGGTTGAATTTTAAGAATCTGTTTTCCAATTATTTTTTTAAAATTATATTTTTTACTTTCGGGTATTTTTAGGGATTTTTCTGAATTAGTCCAAAATTAGGCCGAATGGGTGTCCCCAACTATTAACGATACATTTCAAGATTTTTAATTTGTATACAGAATAGAATTTCTAGAATCTGATTTCACATTACTCCTCAACATAATATTTTCTATTTTACAGAATTTTTGGGCACCATTTTGAACTAGTCAAATTTTGACCCAAATAAAATATTAATTAAATAATACTTTTATTCTTTTCTTCCCTCTAATTCTCCTCTTTCTCCCCTTTCTCTGGACCTTTCTTCCACCGACCTAAACCCACTGCCTCTTTTTCCCTTTTAAACCTCTTTCTTATCCATCTCAAACAGTCCCAATCCTTCACTTTCTCCCACTCTAACCCCTCACTGTCTCTCTCATCCTCTCTCTTCAATTCACCCCCATCAACTCCCCCTCTCTTCCTTTCACTTCAACATTACTGGCGGGCCGAGCTTCTGCCCCGGTGCCCGGCCTCGCGTGCCGCCGCCTGAGGTCACCCTTCCCCTTTTACCAATTCTCTCTCCCTTACTCTTTCTCACTCACCTCACCGGCAGTCATTGTGCCATCGCCGCCACCCACTTCCCTCTTCTCCTCCTCCTCTCTATTTCTCTCTCTCTCCCCTCTCTAAATTTCCCCTCTCCTCGCCGCCGTCGCGGCCTATGCCGTCGCCGCGGCCATAGCAGGCCGCCGCCATGGCGGATGCTCCCCCTACCCCTTTTCTCCTCCTCTTTCTCTTCTTATTGGGTTAAACCCAATTCAAACCCAATAAATTATAAACCCATAACCCATCCAAACCCACAACCCATTAACCCATTTACCCTATAACCCAATTACTCAAATCACTTAAGGCAATTGGGTTTGGGTTATGGATTTGAACCCGACCCTTTAGCAACCCAAACCCTAACCACTTCTAAACCCTATAAAGGTAATTTTACATAAAATTCCTGGTTATTTTTAATATTTACAATTTAGATCTCTTTCTTACATTTTAACCTATTTTAATGATTTTAGTATTCAGGCGATATCTGGAGCATCCGATATTCGATTTGGATGATTCTCGAGTCGTTGCAATCGTAGGAAGACGAGCTACACCCTTGTAATAGCTATGTGAGTGTCTTCCTGTTATAAATTATATTTTGTCTTGTTAAATGAAATCAATTGATTATTTTATTTAATAAAATGTGATTATCAATAAATCACTATAATTATTATTAAATAAATTGTAGTTATTGATAAATTAAAGTAATCAGAATATACCTCATTGCTTTTTAAACAAGTCAACAAAATAATATATCATTATATTCCTTGATTTAATATAAATATAGGTGAATTATCTATGTATATTGAGTAATTAAAAAGAGTTGATAAAGAAAAATCCAGATTTATAAATAAACTAATAATATGATAACTTAGATATTTGTGTTTAATTACTTTGTAATATCGATCATGTTAATAATAATGAAATCATTATTATATATATATATATATATATATATATATATATATATATATATATATATATATATATATATATATATATATATATATATATTGACACATGATCTTGTTGCGTGTATTACCCTGACACTATCACCATACCGGAATAACCACTGACACACTGGCCATTATTACATCATGTTCTTGGACACTATTATTTCATGTATTGTATCATTGTTACATGATCACAGTTATTACACGTATTAGTACCAACGTTCATGGATACTCTAGGACACGCGACTCTGTTATCGCATGTGGATACTTGTTATACTGAACCTGTTATTGTATGTACTTGTAGACTTGTTATACGGATCCTGTGTTGCACTGATATTATTATTTTATTCATATCTGTTACATAGATTCACCTATATGCACGCGATGATTGTCTTTGTATTTTCTTTGCATTGAACACAGTTCATGTTACATGGATTATTGTTACATGGATATTCCTGTTACATGACTGTTTCTTATTACTAATTTGGATATGAAATTTCTGTTACTGGACATGTGAGCTGTTGATATGCGATGTGTGAAACTAAGTGCCACGTGGATCTAAGCCACGGGGCCACCCCTAAAATTTCACATCTCTTGTTTCCCGTTATCTTATTTCATGCTATCAACAGAGCTCGTGTCATGTTATTGTGTTACATGTACCATGCACTGTTCTTGTTCATGATATATCGTGTAGTTTAAATATTATAAAAATAACATGGGGTTGGGGAGATTTGACGGTAGATTAGATCTTATCGGGTGGATGTACTGGATCTATATTTATCCGACTGCAGGGGTTGATAGTGCTGGCTACCAATTATATATAGCTCCATGAGCTTCCGTTTTCGGTTTCTTGCTCCCCTCTTAGCGGAGGGCCCTGGTCTAAGCAACCAGGGGACTATTTAAGGCCGTGATCCCAGGTAGGCACGGGATACATCCATCTGATTAGAACTCCTCGACCATTGAGTTTTCAATTAACATAATAAAATAGTATAAATAAGTGACGTCGAGAACGCTTGTTATTTGATCACTCTCTCGTTCGGATTATGATACCTGTATGCTATGTTCGAATGGGTTCGGTTGGGGTGCGGGCTCCGGTATGAACTGCTAGTGGTATTAGACACTAGAAGAGATTGATTAAAATACCTGGCGGTACTGATTGTTATTATTGTATAAATAACATGACTTGCCCGATATACATGACATATATATTACTATTCAGTTGTACTTGTTACTATTCCTGATATTTTATCCACTATCATGTCACCTGTATACCTTATTACACTTCCTGATACTTGTTACACTTTATGTGATGACACACTATTCATGTACACGTATATTTTGCATTATATATATTCTGTTACATGTATATCCTGTAGACACTGTTACTGTATAATCACAACACTGTAGTAAGGATATTCAGCATATTTTATATCACATGTTCATTTTCATCATGACACCATTATACTACTGTGATTATTAGATTAAATAAGAAATATAAAGTAATTAAAACTGCTACATGTTAGTTATACATGCTGATGTAATTAGGAACATTTAATACTGTATCATATTACGCATATTGAGAATAATATATAAATGGTATAACACTATTGACTATAGTAACATAATCTCCCATAGTGACTTACCTATTATTTTTGGTAGCACAGCCCACATATATACAGATAGTAATGATATAAAATTGAATACCATTATGGTAATGACACTTTTATAACATGCTAGGTATTGATGATGTTAAAATATGACACTTGTATATTTCTCCCAATTGTTATTATTATTATTATATTGTATCACCAGTATTTAAACATGTATTATTTATTATTATTGTGATTGTATTACTATAGTATATATTTCTGCTTCTTTCATTTACTACTCACTAGGTCGCTTTCTGACGACCCTGGGTTTGCGTACTCAGGTTGGAGATCCGAGATATCGTAGTATCAGATATTTCACAGGATACACATAGGAGACTCATCACCTATGCTATTAGTCATAGGTATTTTTATTATTCTATTTTTATTTCCTTATTTATCCCTGTCACTCATATCTATCATGATCACTGACCCCTTTCGCACGTATTCTTGTATTTATTTAATGCTGGAATATTTATGTGTGCCATGTTTATTCACTGTACTGAGGCTTAGCGTATATACGTGGAGGCATTTTCGCTCAGCGTATGTACGTCACCCTACCGTCTCCGTATCCGCAGGATTGGGGCATTATAAATGATGATGATCTCTGTCGGCGAATGGAAGCACAAGCGCAGACTTCCAGGGCTCAGCAGGAAGTCTTGGAAAACATCCAGCAGATGTTAACTCAGCTCTTGGTCAACTAGAACACCAATGACACCAGTAGCAATCATGATAAAAAGGAGAACAATAACAATGAACCTCGTAAGACTGAGAAGTCGAAGAAAAGCTCCTCAATTGATGCCAAGGTTATCAAATGCATCCAAGCTTAGATCGCATCCCTAACTCAGAGGGATGAACTGAAGAAAGTAGGGATAACGCGTAGTGGGACTCAGTGCCCTACCCGCCAAAGTTCAAGCCACTTACGTTACACACATATGATTGCAAGAGCTCACCCAACCAACATATCTATTATTTTCGGCCTCAAACCAGTAATTTTATAGACAACGATGCCATCATGGCTAGACTATTCATCGGCACCCTTAAGGGGGTAGCCTTTGATTAGTTCAGGAGTCTGCCTAGTGACTCCGTGAATTCTTGGGTTGACCTGGAAACCCAATTCCTCTCTCGATTTTACGAGGATGATATCAAGGTGACCATAGACATGCTTCTCTCGGCGGTCCAGAAAGGAGGAGAATTCGTGCGAGAATACATTGAGAGGTTCTGCAACTTTTCTCTTATGTGCCCCGTTGGCATGCCATTGCCTATGTTACTCCAAACATGCCATCATAACTTCCTCGACTGAGTGGAAGTTCATATGGGAGATGTCAAAGCCCATACATGAAAGGAGCTTGTTGAGCAAACTGAGATAGTCAAGAAATCAGTTAAGAAGTTTGAACCCTCAGTGCCCAAGAACAAGTGAGAGGTCAACACTAAGGGACGTGATGCAACTCAATCTTCCCAATCAAAGGGGAAGGAAAGTATGACCGTTGAGCTATCAGGGTCAGCTCAACCAAAACAGAAGAGCGTCGCCAATGACAATAAAGAGTTCAAATTCCCGCCAAAAGTTTACTTCTTCAATGGTGAGTAGGTGGTTCAATCTTTCACTTACTTCACAAGGGTAATAAGCTCAAATTACTCGAAGTTTGGTGTCCTAATGAAGTGGGGCATACAAATGATCCTAACTACTGCCTCTTTCATAGGATGGTGCATCACCCTACCAGCAGATACTTTTTCCTCAAGGAGAAGATCCAAGCATTGGTGGATGTTGGAGTTCTGACTCTCAAGTTAGAACAAAAGAAAGTCACCGCTAATATGTCGACTCTTAATTACGGGACCTTCCCGGAGATGATTGTCCAAGATGGATTGCTCCCAGTCCCTAAGGCCAGATTGGACATCATCAATCCAATGGCTGAAAAGCATAAGGGCCTCATTCCAATAACGACAGAATCTGGAGAGATCATGTGGGTCCACCCAGATATCATCAAAGATGAGCAATGGGAAACAAGCAAGCTCAAGCTCAAAGGTAAGTCATGTAACGTCGTTTCTCAACAGATGACGACTCTGTGACTTTAGCCTCTCTCAGTGACTCGGAAGAAAAGAAGTTTGCCTTAGCAACACAACTCTCGCAGTCAGTGGGCACATGTTCTGGCAAACAATACTTGCGATAGTACGACCAGATACCCAATGGGGCACAACCATCAACGACGTCGGGAACCGCTGCACCTGTCCAGGCCGCAGTGCTTAAGGATAAAGAGAACCAGAAGGAGATTCGGTTTGATGAATCCTTAAAGAAGAATCCTTCCTGAGGACTCAACGCACCTTTCCGCTTTGACATATTGGCGCAATTAGCCAATATTCTGGCTAGTATTACCCTGCACGAGCTACTATGCCTCTCGAAGAAAATGATAGAGGCACTTAGGGATTCGCTTGCTGATTCAGAATCATTTGACACAAGTGCCTTCAATCCCTACAGAGGATGATGGAGCTTGATGTCCCTAATGTCATATGATACAACAACAAGTACCTTGTATCACCTTCACTCCTGAGGACATGCTCCTCAAGGACAACTGACATGACAAACTCTTGTATTACACATGGTACGTTGGGTGCACACACATCGAGAGAATACAAGTCGACGCGGGGGTCTGCCTTGAGCATTATTCCCAAAATACTTCTTTATTTTCTCGGCATCTCATTGAGCAGGTTGTCAACTATGACTACGACCATATATGGCTTCAACGGCGGAGTAGTCACTATTGGGCAAGATTCATCTCTGATGCTAAATTGGAGATTTGGAATCAGAATTGGCGTGTTATGTCATAAACGCCGACACATCTTGCGATCTTTTACTTGGACGGCCTTGGATCTATGCCAACTGGATCGTGTCTTTCACACTCCATCAATGCTTTAAATATGTGGATGACAAGGCGATGATCAAGACGGTGTTCGCCGAAATGCAGCCTTTAAAGGAGTGGAGAACTACTTTACTGATTCTTTACTTTATAAAGAGAATGGTAAAGTGGTGAGAAAACCGTTGCCAAACGACATCGATAGCGACAACGAAGCGGACTCAGAATTAGAAGACGATCCAGTGGTTTTTTTTTGATGAAGAACCAATTATAGCATATCTTAATGATCTTGATTGTAATAATTCCGCCGACAATGACGACGAATGGGTCCTTAATGAAAATGTCAAGTTTGATTATTCTTTGTGTTGTGATGATGTAAATAGTCCTGTTGACATGAGTCCTCTACACATGCCTCTTTCAATGTCAACAGCATGCATGCACATAGATGAGAATGATGGATCTGTTTTTGTGGTTCCACCTTCTAAGAAGGACCAATCGCTAATCATATTTGGCAAAGTCCGATATTGGATTATTGCATCCAAGAATTAGGATGAAGACTTGGAGCCCCCACAATTTTTTCATTATGCACGGTCGGCACATCATATGATGAAAGAAATGGGATACGACTTACATCGTGGTGAAAACTTGAATTTCGAAAAGGGATGACGCATCCCTCTACAGCCTTTTGCACCGAAAGGAAAGCCTGCCAACAACTACTATTAGACTCGCAGAGGGTTGGTGTACGTTACCCATCCATTCAATCTGTTTCAGAATCTGAAAAGTCTCTACCATCACATTCATTAGACTCATCGGATTGAGAATCTGACATAAGTTTAGGGGTTGCCTTCAAGAAACTCTTTGCCAACATGAAATCAATGAGTCAGGTGGAATGAGAAGACAACATTGAGCAATTCGACACTGATCCATTGGCTCAACAAATTGATTTTCAATGAGAGAAGCGTTTTGAGCAATGTGATCCTCCTACGGAAGATAAAGTAATCCAAACCGATGTGGGTGATGAAACACACCCAAATTTCATCTCTATAAGTGAAGGTTTGTCATCGACGGAGTAGAAAGACCTTATATCTCTTATAAAAAAATATATAGACGTCTTTTCTTGGAGCTATGAAGACATGCCTGATCTCGATCCTCAGGTGGCCATGCATCGTCTCAACATCAAACAGGATGCTAAACCAGTCAAACAACAGTAACGACGATTCTGACCTGACATCATGGAGGCAATCGAAGCTGAAGTTCAAAAACTCATCGAATGTGGCTTCATTCAAGAGGAACAACACCCAGAATGGGTCACTAATATTGTGCCCGTCCTTAAAAAGAACGAAAATATCTGAGTCTATATCGACTTCTACGATCTTAATATAGCATGTCCTAAAGACTAATTTTCGTTACCCATCACTGATGTCATGATTGACAACACATGTGATTTCGAAAGGATATCTTTTATGGATGGCTTCTCAGGGTACAATCAAATCAAGATATACCTGGATGATGAAAAACACACATCATTCTGAACACCGTTGGGTGTGTTTTGCTATACGGTAATATCGTTCGGCTTAAAGAATGCAGGTGCAATCTACCAACGTGCAATGAGCACAACCTTCCGTGATCACCTACGAAAGATAGTGGAGTGCTATGTCGATGACATTGCAATCAAAAGTCGTGACAAGAACAACCATCTCCATGACCTGAGGATTCTGATGCGGGCTCACATGCTGAAGATTAATCCGACAAAGTATTTCTTGGAAGCAAGTTCCTTGGATTCATTGTCACAACCAAAGAAATTCATCTTGACCCCAATAAGATCAAAGCCATCCAAGATATGCAGCCTCCAAAGAACCTAAAAAAACTTAGGGATCTACAATGCAGACTGGCTTACATAAGTAGATTCATCGTAAATCAGTCAGGTCGCTGTCAACCATTTACACGGCTAATGAAGAAGGGTGTATCTTTTGTCTGAGATGACACTTGTCAGAAGGTTTTTGAGGACATCAAGGAATACCACACTAAGCCTCAAGTCTTGGCAGCTCCTCTTTCAGGAAAATCATTCTTACTCTATGTAAGAGCCATGGACCATTCTTTAGGTGTTCTGCTCGCACAAAAGAATAATGAAAGTGCCGAGCAAGCCATCTATTATCTCAGTAATCCTTGATTGGGGCTGAAAGTCACAACAACCCAGTCGAAAAGAAGTGCCTTGCTCTCGTCTTCGCCATCCAGAAGACACGACATTACATGGTCAAGCAGAATATTCATGTCATTTCATGAGTTAATCTTCTACGGATTCTTATAACAAAGCCAAGTTCTCTGAACTCTAGATTGGCTAATGGGCTATGACATGACTTTCGTACCCCAGAAGGCCATCAAGGCCAAGCCCTCGCAGACTTCTTAGCAGCTCATCCGGTTCCAAAGACTTCAAAGCTAGATGTAGCTATCCCGGATGAAGTCATCGAAGCCAACATGATTTCAAGCGATGGTGTATGGCAAATGTTCTTTAATGGTGCATCAAGAACATGCTCAAAGGGCAAGATTATCGCCGGAGTGGGGGTGATATTTGTCTTACTTAAGAATCACGTCCTTCCTCGTGCATTCTCATTGACAGAACCTTGCTCCAACAATGTAGCCGAGTACAATGCCTTGCTCATTGGCCTCCAGCTCGTTTAACAAATGGAAGTACAGTACCTTAAAGCTTATGGTGATTTTAAGCTGATTGTTAATCAGATTAGAGGAGAATATAAGGTCCATCATGAAGACCTGATATCTTATCACCATTCAACCATTCAATTGGCTAATACGTTATGCTATATCAGTCATGTCTCTCGCCTTCAAAATACAAAGGCAGATGCTATAGCCCCGCTAGCAGTTACATTAGCTTTACCTGCTGATACCGCTTACCGTCTTACGGTAGCCACTCGTCATCTCTTCTATCTAAAGTGCGGTTTAAAGGATAGCGAAGTTCATACAACCTCGATAAACATTGAACTGAGGGAACGGTGATTCTCAATCATCGACTATGACTTGTACGGCATATTGCCCGATGACCCCAGGGAAGCAGTGTCTGTTTGACAAAGATTTACTGAAATCTACTATGATGCAGTGGTAAAGACGTTATACCGTTATTCATTCAATGGTATACTTCTTCGTTGTTTATCCAAATCGGAAGCACAAAAAGTAATAAAAGAGGTTCATGATGGCATATGTGGAGCTCATTAACTAGGTCCGAAGCTCAAGGACAGATGGCACTGACTCGACTATTATTAGCCGATTATGATCACTGACGCGGTCAAATACGCAAAAAGATATAGGGCTTGTCAAATCCATGCGAATTTTATACATCAACCCTCGGAGCTACTCCACCCCACAATCGCAACATGGCCATTCAAAGCCTGGAGAATTGATGTAATAGGACCAATCAGTCCTCCATCAGTTAGAAGTCATCGGTTCATCCTTGCGATAACTGATTACTTTTCTAAGTGGGCAGAAGTTGTACTGCTCGCTGAAGTTAAAACAAATAATGTTGTGAACTTCATCAAATACCATGTCATCCACTGATTTGGTATCCCCAAAGGATCATTCATGACAACGGTCCTCAATTTACGAGCAAATCATTCTATTAATTTTGTGATAAATACTCTTCAGATCCAGATCAAACTCCATCGCCGTCGCCCTCACTTTGCTTGTTCTGCCGGCCAGGTACTCCTCTCTCTGTTGATCTCTCTCCCTCTGCGTATCTCCATCTGTCCCCCTCTTTCTCCTTCAGTCTCTCCGTCAATCTCTCTCCCCCCTCTCTCTCCGTCGATCTCTCTCCCCCGTCTCTCTCCTTCTGCGTCTCACTCTGTCCCTCTCTCCCCCTCAGACTCTCTGTCCTCTCTCCCCCCTCTCTCTCCGTCGATCTCTCTCCCTCTTCATCTCTCTCCCTCTTTGCGTCTCTCCCTTTGTCCCTCTCTCACCGATGTGATGCAACCCAATCTTCCCAATCAAAGGGGAAGGAAAGTATAACCGTTGAGCTATTAGGGGTAGCTCAACTAAAACAGAAGAGCGGCGCCAATGACAATAAAGAGTTCAAATTCCCGCCAAAAGTTTACTTCTTCAAAGACGAACAGGTGGTGACAATCTTTCACTTAACAAAGATAATAAGCTCAAGTTACTCGAAGTTCGGCGTCCTAATGAAGTGGGGCATACAAATGATCCTAGCTACTGCCTCTTTTATAGGATGGTGCATCACCCTACTAGCAGATGCTTTGTCCTCAAGGAGAAGATTCAAGCATTGGTGGATGTTCGAGTTCTGACTCTCAAGTTTGAATAAAAGAAAGTCAACCCCAACATGTCGACTCTTAATTTTGGGACCTTCCCAGAGATGACTGTCCAAGATAGATTGCTCCCAGTCCCTAAGGCCAGATTGGACATCATCAATCCAATGGCTGAAAGCAGAAAGCTAAGGGCCTCATTCCAATAACGACAGAATCTGGAGAGATCATGTGGGTCCACCCAGATATCATCAAAGATGAGCAATGGGAAACTAGCAAGCACAAGCTCAAAGGTAAGTCATGCAACACCGTTTCTCTCGTAACAGATGACGACTCTGTGACTATAGCCTCTCTCAGTGACTCGGAAGAAGAGAAGCTTGCCTTAGCAACACAACTTTCGCAGTCGGTGGGCACACGTTCTGGCAAACAGTACTTGTGACAATACGATCAGATACCCGATGGGGGCACAACCATCAATGAGGTCGGGAACCGCTGCACCTGTCCAGGCCGCAGTGCTTAAGGATAAAGAGAAGCAGAAGGAGATTCAATTTGATGAATCCTTGAAGAAGAATCCTTCTCGAAGACTCAACGCTCCTTTCCGCTTTGACATATTGGCGCAATTAGCCAATATTCCCGCTAGTATTACCCTGCACGAGCTACTCTGCCTCTTGAAGAAAATGAGAGAGGCACTTAGTGATGCGCTTGCTGATTCAGAATCATTTCTGACACAAGTGCCTTCAATCCCTACAGAGGATGATGGAGCTTCATGTCCCTAATGTCATATGGTACAACCATAAGTACCTTGCATCACCTTTACTCCTGAGGACATGCTCCTCAAGGATAACCGGCATGACAAACCCTTGTATTACACAGGGTACATTGGGTGCACATACATCGAGAGAACACAAGTCGACACGGGGTCTGCTTTGAGCATCATTCCCAAAAGACTTCTTTATTTTCTCGGCATCTCATTGAGCAGGTTGTCAACTATGACTACGACCATATATGGCTTCAATGGCGGGAGTAGTCACCCTCTGGGTAAGATTCATCTCCGATGCCAAATTGGAGATTTGGAATCAGAATTGGCGTGTTATGTCATAAACACCGACACATCTTGCGATCTTTTGCTTGGACGGCCTTGGATCCATGCCAACTGGATCGTGCCTTCCACACTCCATCAATGCTTTAAATATGTGGATGATAAGGCGATGGTCAGGAAGGTGTTCACCGAAATGCAGCCATTCAAAGGAGTGGAGAACTACTTTACTGATTCTTTACTTTATAAAGAGAATGGTAAAGTGGTGAGAAATCCGTTGCTAGACGACATCGATAGCGACAACAAAGTGGACTCAGAATCAGGAGACGATCCAGTGGTTTCTTTTGATGAAGAACCAATTATAGCATATCTTAATGATCTTGATTGTAATAATTCCGCCGACAATGACGACGAATGGGTCCTTAATGAAAATGTCAAGTTTGATTATTCTTTGTGTTGTGATGATGTAAATAGTCCTGTTGACATGAGTCCTCTACACATGCCTCTTCCAATGTCAACAACATGCATGCACATAGATGAGAATGATGGATCTGTATTTGTGGTTCCACCTTCTAAGAAGGACCAATCATCAATCATATTTGGCAAAGTTTGATATCAGATTATTGCATCCAACAATTCAGACGAAGACTTGGAGCCCCCACAATTTTTTTACTATGCACGGTCAGCACACCATATGATGAAAGAAATAGGATACGACTTACATTATGGTGAAAGCTTGAATTTCGAAAAGGGATGACGCATCCCTCTACAACCTTTTGTACCGAAAGGTAAGCCTGCCAACTACTACGATTAGACTCGCAGAGGATTGGTGTCGTTACCCGTCCATTCAATCTGATTCGGAATCTGAAAGTCTCTACCATCACATTCATCTGACTCATTTGATTGGTAATCTGACATAAGTGTGGTGGTTGCCTTCAAGAAACTCTTCACCAACATAAAATCTATGAGTAAGGTGGAATGAGAAGAGAACATTGAGCCATTCGACACTAATCCATTAGCTCAACAACTTGATTTTCAATGAGAGAAACGTTTTGAGCAATGTGATCCTCCTGCGAAGGATAAAGTAATCCAAATGATGTGGGTGATCTAACGCACCCAAAGTTCATCTCTATAAGTAAAGGTTTGTCGTCGATGGAGAAGAAAAACCTTATATCTCTTATAAAAATATATATATAGATGTCTTTGCTTGGAGCTATGAAGACTTGCCTGATCTCGATCCTCAAGTGGCCATGCATCGTCTCAACATCAAACAGGATGCTAAACCAGTCAAACAAATGTAACGACGACTTCGACCTAACATCATAGAGGCAATCAAAGCTGAAGTTCAAAAACTCATCGAATGTGGCTTCATTCGAGAGGAACAACACCCAGAATGGGTCACTAATATTGTGCCCGTCCTTAAAAAGAACGAAAAGATCCGAGTCTGTATCGACTTCTGTGATCTTTATATAGCATGTCCTAAAGACTAATTTTTGTTACCCATCACTGATGTCATGATTGACAACACATGTGATTTTGAAAGGACATCTTTTATGGATTGTTTCTCATGGTACAGTCAAATCAAGATGTACTCGGATGATGAAAAGCATACGTCATTCTGAACACCGTTGGGTGTGTTTTGCTATACGGTAATGCCGTTCGGCTTAAAGAATGCAGGTGCAATCTAACACGTACAATGAGCACAACCTTCCGTGATCACCTACAAAAGATAGTGGAGTGCTATGTCGACGACATTGCAATCAAAAATCATAACAAGAACAACCATCTCCATGACCTGAGGATTCTGATGCAGGCTGACCAACTGAAGATTAATCCGATAAAGTCTTTCTTGGGAGCAAGTTTCTTGGATTCATTGTCACATCCAAAGAAATTCATCTTGACCCAAAAAGATCAAAGCCATCCAAGATATGCAGCCTCCAAAGAATCTCAAAAAACTTAAGGATCTACAAGGCAGACTGGCTTACATCCGTAGATTCATCGTAAATCAGTCATGTCGCTGTCAACCATTTACACGGCTAAGGAAGAAGGGTGTATCTTTTGTCTGGGATGACACTTGTCAGAAGGCTTTTGAGGACATCAAGAAATACCTCACTAAGCCTCCGGTCTTGGCAGCTCCTGTTTCAGGAAAATCATTCTTACTCTATGTAAGAGCCATGGACCATTCTTTAGGTGCTCTGCTCGCACAAATGAATGATAAAAGTGCCGAGCAAACCATCTATTATCTCAGTAGAACCTTGATTGGGGCTGAAAGTCACTACAACCCAGTCGAAAAGGAGTGCCTTGCTCTCGTCATCGCCATCCAGAAGACACGACATTACTTGGTCGAGCAGACTATTCATGTTATTTCACGAGTTAATCTTCTACGAATTCTTATGACAAAGCCAAGTTATCTGAACTCCAAATTGGCTAATTGGGCCATATTACTGTCCTAATATGACATGACCTTCGTACCCCAGAAGGCCATCTAGGGCCAAACCCTCGCAGGCTTCTTAGCAGCTCATCTAGTTCCGGAGACTTCAAAGCTAGGTGAAGCTATCTCGGATGAAGTCATCAAAGCCAACATGATTTCAAGCAATGGTGTATGGAAAATGTTCTTTAATAGTGCATCAAGAACATGCTCAAAGGGCAAGATTGTCGCTAGAGTGGGGGTGATATTTGTCTCAGTTGAGAATCACATCCTTCCTCGTGTATTCTCATTGTCAGAACCTTGCTCCAACAATGTAACCAAGTACAATGCCTTACTTATTGGCCTCCAACTCGCTCAACAAATGGGAGTACAGTACCTTGAAGCTTATGGTGATTCCAAGTGATTGTTAATCAGATTATAGGTGAATATAAGGTCTGTCCTGAAGATCTGATACCTTATCACCATGCAACCATTCAAACATTATGCTATATCAGTCATGTATCTCGCCTTCAAAATACAAAGGCAGATGCTATCTGCGCTAGCAGCTACATTGGCTTTACCTGCTGATATCACTTACCGTCTTACGGTGGCCACTCGTCATCTCTTCTTTCTGAAGTACGATTTAGAGGTTTGCAAAATGGTATAAGGCTTGTCAAATCCATGCGAATTTTATACATTAACCCCCGGAGCTGCTCCACCCCACAATCGCAACATGGCCATTTGAAGCCTGGAGAATTGATGTAATAGGTCCAATTAGTCCTCCATCAGTTAGATGTCATCGGTTCATTCTTGCGATAACTGATTACTTTTCAAAGTGGGCAGAAGTTGTATTGCTCGCTGAAGTTAAAACAAATAATGTTATTAATTTCATCAAACACCATGTCATCCACTGATTTGGTGTCCCCCAAAGGATCATTCATGACAACGGTCCTCAATTTACGAGCAAATCATTCCATTAATTTTGTGATAAATATTGAATTCAGAATGTTGCCTCGACCATGGTTTGCAATCTCGCCAAGTCGGATACGACTCGGCCTGGTCCGAGCTAACTCGGATGCCCGAGTCGACATGGTGATCGGAGTCGAACCCGGATCGAGTTTGACTCAGAGCCGACTCGGCCGAGGCTTATCACCCTGTGCGCCCGTGATCGAACAGCGTATAAAACAAAGAAAGGCCAAAAAAAAAAAACAAAATTACCTCTTCAGATCTATATCGAACTCCATCGCCGTCGCCCTCGCTCCGCTCGCTCTGCCTGCCATGTACTCTCTCTCCGTTGATCTCTCTCCCTCTGCATCTCTCCCTCTGTCCCCCTCTTTCTTCTTCAGTCTCTCTGTCGATCTCTTTCCCTCTCTCTCCATCGATCTTTCTCCCTCTCCATCTTTCTCTCCCTCTGCGTCTCCCTCTGTCTCTCTCTCCCCTCAAACTCTCTATCCTTCCTCTCTCCCTCTCTGTCTTTCTCTCCCTCTCTGTCTCTCTCTCTCTCCCCTTCTCTGCATCTCTCCCTTTGTCCCTCTCTCGCCCCCCCTGAGTCTCTCTGTCCTCTCTCCCTCCTCTCTCTCCGTCGATCTTTCTCCCTCAGTCCCTCTCCCTCAGTCCCTTCTCTCCCTCAATCCTACTGTCCTCTCTCCCTCTCTCTGTCGATCGCTCTCCCTCTCCCTCTCCCTCTTTTCTCAATCCCTTTTTCTCCATCTCTCTCCCCCTTTGTTCCTCTCTCCCTCTTTCTCAGTCCCTTTCTCTCTGTCTCACCCCCTCTGTTCCTCTCTCCCCCTCAGTCTCTCTCTCTCTCTCTCTATTTGAGTTTAATTTAATTTAAATTAGTTTAGTTTAGTTTAACTTAATTTAGGATAATTTAATTTAATATAATTTTGTAATTTTAATTAAATTAGGTAATGTAATAATTTTATTGAAGTTAGGTAATTAATTTAATTTAGTTTAATCCATTATAAATTAGTTTAGTTTAATTTAATTTAGTTAATTTTAGTTTAATTTAATTTAACAGATAATTTTTTAAATTTCAGTATGACTCCATTTTAACAGATATGTTTTGAATATGTGATACATGAATTTTGATGTCTATATTTTTTTTTACAATTTGTCATGATTTTTTTATAATTTTTCTAACTTTCTATGTGGCATTTTGCGCGTACCGTCTCGGTGCCAGCCGAGACTGAGACTTTGAACCATGGCCTCGATTGCATTTAACCCCACCGCCAAAGGGTTAGCAGAAACATTCAACAAGACAATCATTAAGCTCCTCAAAAAGTTTATCTCCGTAAGAAAATGAGATTGAACGAGAAGCTTAGAGAATGTCTTTGGGCGTATCGAACGCCGGTCTGAACCTTAATAGGCAATACGTCTTTTCGTCTGGTGTATGGGTGTAAAGCAGTCATACCCTTGGAGATTCGAATGCCATCACTTCGTATTGCTCAGACGACCAAGATGACCGACGTAAACAACCATTGGTTACGTCGCCATGAACTTGAAGCACTAGATGAGAAGCGGTTACAGCCTCAACAACGTATTAAGCTTTTTTAGGCTCGAATCTCAAAGGCCTTCAATAAAAAGGTCAAAGAGATTTTTTCAAAAGGGAGATTTTGTCTTAGCTGTCATACGACCTATGGTCATGACACATGAGTCCAAAGGCAAATTTCAACCCAAATGGGAAGGAGCATATATAGTAGAGACAGTCTACTCAAATGGAGCATACCGCCTGTCAAATCCCTGTGGCGACATGCTTATGATACTGATCAATAAAAAATTCTTGAAGAAATATTATCCATGATCAAGTTAACACTACACCCTTGATCATTAAGTGTTCCCTCAAAGTCAAGCCGATTGAACATCAGGAGACAATGTTGCAGGATGTCAACATTGAAGGCATCAGAAAGGACTCCATGAGGAACGTCAGTTTCTACTGACATCTCCATGGAATTTTTATTTTTCCCTTTAATCCTCAGCAGGATTGTAGAAGAGAAAGTCCGATAAGTGCACCATGTTACTTAAAATAATAGAACATCCTACGCCCTAACGATCAAGAATAGAGGAAAAAGTTATTTTTTAAGCCCAATGAAAAGTCCTCGACAACTCATCATGCTGAGGAGAATAACATGGCTAGTCCAACTCAAACGGTAGTTGGTAAAGACATACCAAAGTTAGCTGAGGATTTGCTAAAATTTTACAGGACCCGATTTCGTCTTTCTTACCAAAGTCCCTTACCAATTCTCGTCCATGGAATGTAGGACCACATAAGGCTATTTTCATTTTTTTCAATAAGATGAATCGCAGATCAGAACTGTTATGCTTAAAGCTCACGTATCTGACAGTAAAACCTTTTGAATATCCCTGACAGATCTTGCTAATATTCTCACAGATCAAACTTCACTTGCCATTCTCTTCAATAGAATGACAGACACTTAAATTGCTGTTATGATCAAACACCCTAACAGTAAATGAATCCTTGTCAAGTTAACATCATACCTCTGACAAGTCATTTCAAAATCCCCGATCGTGAATTTGTCACGTTCACTTCGGACAAAATCTCCTTTTAATTCTCAAGCAAGGAATTAGTTGTTACGTTAATGATTATCTCTGACAACTTGTCGGGGAACAATCATCTTCCTTTCGAATCCCCATAGAGTTCTTTATGTCACATTAACGATTACCTCTGACATCTTAGAGACTGCTAAACTCTCTATAATCTTTCATGTGATTCATTTTCTAACTCCCCAGCGAGTTTCTAATAGATTCCCCTCGGAGTTTATTATTACCCTTTTCAGTGGCCCAGTGTCACGTTAACATTATACCTCTGATAATTTCTTCCAAATAATTCTCCAAAGAAACACTAATTTTTCCACGGAGTTTCTAATCAAATCACATTCCTCAGTAGAATAACTCTTTTGTTGTCATGTCCAGTTCATGACCTTTGAACGGCAGAACTCTGAGCTTGGTGGGTTCTTAATCGTTTATGTCCATATTATCTCTGAACTGACAGATAACCAAGTCTCATCTTTCAGTCCGGTAGGGACTATTCTTTGCCGTCATATCCAGTTCAACACCTCTAAACGACAGGCTCTGAGTCTGGTAACTTCTAATCAGTTATGTCCAGTTTATCACCTATGAGTCGACAGGTGCCTAGATCTTTTTCTTTTTATGGTACTCAAACTGTCATGTTCAGTAAATCACCTCTGAACAGACGAGTCTATAACCTTATTCTTTTTCCCCCGTCAGGGTCGGGAGTTCTCGCTGTCAAGTTAATACGACTACCTCTGAACATCAAATTGTGAGCTTGGTGTCTCTTAGTTGGTTATGTTCAGTTCGTCACCTCTGAACCGACGGGTGCCCAGATCCAATAACCCTTGCAGTCCCCAGTGGGCTACCTGTTAAGTTAATACGACTACCTCTGGCAGCAGATTCACAATTTAGTGTATCTTAATCTATCATGTCCAGTTTATCATCTATGAATAGATGGGTTCCTAAAATCGAGTTTAACTTTTCGTTTATTGTTATGTCCAGTTTATTACCTCTAAACAGTGAACACTCTGAGTTTGGTAATCTCTAATCGGTTATGTCTAATTTGTCACCTCTGAACCGATGATTACCCATTCTTACCCTTTTTGTTGTTATGTCCAGTTCGTCACCACTGAACAGTAAAATTTTATATATGGTGATTCCTAATCAGTACGTTCAGTTTGTCACCTCTGAACTGACGGATGTCCAAATCTAATCTTTTTGGTTCAGTAAGGACTCTTTTCTTGTTGTTATGTCCAGCCTTTCACCTCTGATTAGTGAACTTTTAGTTTTAGTGATTCCTAATGAATTCTTAAATCTACCCTCTTTTAATCCCCAGTGGATTCTCATATTTGACTGATTTTATCATGTTCTTAACCTTTGAATGATTTCAGTCATAATTGTAATTTTTTGGGAGTTCTACTTGGTGAATTTTCACCCCTTTTAGTTCTTTTAAAGAACTTGTATACCAAGTTTTCCTCTATTGAAGACTCATGTTACCTATGGTAATTACATAAGAAAATAAAGAAGACATTGAGAAGAGAAAATAAGTCAAAAGCAAATATTTTATTGATTCAAAAGAAAAGATACAATGAAAATACATTAAACTTGTCTCTCGTATGATCTGAGTTTATTCTCAAGAGAAAACACTTTTTGTTTCTTATTCTCTTCAGTCTTGATGAGAGCCTGCGACTTCAGATCTTCTTGATTAAAAGCCGCCAATCAAGCCAAAAAAAGCCTGAATCTCCGCTATTGCCGCTTTCTTGTCTACCTCCAGCTTAAGTAGTTGATCGCTCTGGGCATTCAGCTGTCCTAGCCGAGTAGTTCCTCTGTACGCACCAGATCAGCTTTAGATATGAGAAAGTTGGCTTTTTTTTATGATTGCCTCCGCCTTTTCAAGCTGTTCATTGGCATCGACAAGTGCGTTGCTGGAAACATCAATTGCATCGACGATCTTGACCTTTTTCAGCCTCTAGGGTTTTCAACTCCTGGGACTCTGTTTCCATTTCCTTTTGCGCATGTGCATAAGTCTTCTGCATATGTTCAGAGAGATGCTTGAGCTCCTCTTCGAAGAAGGGAGTCAAATCCGAGCTATACAGGCGACGCCTCTCACCCACATCTTTCTCGAAAATTTTCACTATTAGCTTTAGGGAGGTAGCTTGATCAGTTCTCCCAAAGTCTATGATGATCTCTATCTGCCGGGTGAGGACTACCTTCAGAAACTCAAACGGATTGGTCAAACGTTTCAACACCAAAGGGATACATCGCTTCAAACCCTTGTAGAAGGTATCGATCATCTCCGTCACGAACTCCTCCTCTACTTCTATCACCCCGGGCGAGCGAGTAAGCCTGAAGGAAAAGTCTCTGTGATTTTGGTAGTCACAATCCTTGAAGGTATCGTGGGGCAATCGTTTGCGAAACGGAGAAAACAGTGGCAGCCTAGAGGAGTCTTCATAAAGACAAGCGTACTGGCTACCAGAGAAGTAAGGTTGGCAACCATTAGGTCCGGCTCAACAACCAGTGTTGGAGAGTTTGGGATGATAATCACTTGCAAACCAGTAATAGCCGGAGTTGAAGATGTGGCAGGAATGGAGATTTGCCCGCTAGTGAACTCAAGCTGAGGCCCAGTCTGCTCCATAGCTCGCGTGGTGGAAGGTGCAGTGTCGTCTTGTCGGTCGTCATCAAGTCATTGAAAGTACACCAAGGGGTGAATAGGTGTACAAGCTAATCTAAGAGAAATGATGCGGAATTAAAAACTAATTGCTAACACACTATGTGTAACCAAGAGTAAGCCGAATTTTTCGTGAAGAGCTCTGGAACTACTCTAGATTCCTCGAGATTAAGAGTTAAGGTGCTTTAAAAGTTCTCTTAGTTGAACACAAGTGTGGGCACACGAAACAATATCTAGCATGTATGTGAATATGAATAAGTAATAACAATGCAAGATATAAAGAGAGAGAGAGAGTTAGAGAGAAAGTCCAAACGCAAACACACGGATATGTTTCGAGGTTCGAGCCACTGCTCTACGTCCCTGCCTTCACGCAGAAGGATTTTCACTATGTCCTTACAGGACCTTCTACAAAAGGATCTCCACTGAGAAATTACAAATACAAACCAGGAGTATACAACTCCACTTTTTTTCTCCTCTACACAAGAGGAACACACAAAGCCTAGTACAAGCAAAGAAAGAATATATACTTGGTGATCACAAGATCACAAAAACTCTCTTGGTGATCTCAAAGGATCACGAACAATTTTCTCACAAAAACAAGATCCTATAGTTAGGTATAGAATTGATAGCTCAAGTATGAGAAAACAAAGTGTTTTGGAAAAGAAAAATACAAAGAAAACACTTAGAAAAAACTCTAGTTAAGGTATAGAAATTTTGGACAAGAACTAGAATCCAAAAACTTATTTTCTTTTAATTTCAAAAACTTTGAAACTAAATAAAGATAGAGAGATTAAAACTCTAAACTTGTTTTGAAAACTTCTTAAAAACTCTGTAGAAGATGGAAATTTAGGCCCTAAAAATCTTATCTAAAACAGGCCAAAGGAACCCATAGTTATAGGGTTTCTAAAATATAGTCATTGGGGTCTAGAACATGCCCAGTATGGCCTGTCGGTCTCGACCGCCAGGTCGACTGGCCAACGATCAGATTTCTGATCATTTGAGCTTTCAATCGACCGCTCGGTCGACTGCCCCAAGGCCAAAGCCTGTTGGTCGACCGCTCGTCGACCGTGACCAAAACCAGAGAGCTAACTCTCTGGGTCGGTCAACCAACCTAATGGCCAAGTCATCTGTGCAAGTCTGTGCACATCGATCGAAAACTGACTTGAATCTTTTGTTGAAGCTAAAACACTGTTAAGATTTTGATCAATAACTGAAACTATATAATATAAGATCATTAGTAAATTAACTTCATAAGTTAGTCATCATCAAAACTAAAGTGAAGGGCCTTTGGGCCACCAATCTCAACCTTTTTTTATGATGAAAGAACTGACACAATCATTTAAAAAACATGTGCATCCGTAGCATGATCATCATTTAAAGAACTGACACAATCATCTAGTTGAGTGTCCGAATCTACCTCAAGAGAGTCATTCCCTTGGACCATGAGTAAGCTTGGTCGGACTCATCTCTACTAGATTCTCTTTCCACATTGTTTGTCGTTTGTTGCTCAGGAGAGGTCAATGTGTTTTACACTAAAAAGCGGAATCACAATGAGAAATAATATAAAGATGTCCTTTTTCAAATGTGTGCCTAAGTGTCTCCATGGCTTGTGCATTATTCTCAATGTACTTGTTATTAGCAAATAGGTTTTCTTGGTAGTGGTAAAATAAACATGCAAACCTAGGGCTTTAAATAAGAACTTATCTTAAAATTTCACATATCGATGCTAGAAACATCATACATGGGAGGGGCAAAAAAATTCATGACTGTATAAACTAAATGTGTGCAAAGTAAATATCTAGATTAGTAATGAAGGATCACACTTCTAGGTGGTTAAACTGAATATCATGAGCGCTAACTCTGATACTAATTGAAAATATACCTAGAAGGGGGTGAATAGGTGTACAAACTAATCTAGGGACAAATGATGGGATTAAAAAAATTGCTAACACACTATGTGTAATCAAGAGTGAGTTCGAATTTCCTGTGAAGGGCTCTGGAACTACTCCTTTAGATTCCTCCAGATTAAGATTTGAGGTGCTTTAAAAGCTCTCTTGGTTGAACACAAGTGTGGGCACACAAATAATATCTAGCATGTATATGAATATGAATAAGTAATAATAATGCAAGATATAGAGAGAGAGAGAGTTAGAGAGAAAGTTCAAATATAAACACAAGAATATGTTCGAGATTCGAGCCATTGCTCTACATCCCCGACTTCACACAGAAGGATTTTTATTATAACCACACAGAACCTTCCACAAAGAGACCTCCACTGAGGAATTTCAAATACAAACTGGGAGTACACAACTCCACTCTCTTTCTCCTCTACACAAAAGGAAGGTACAAAGCCTAGCACAAGCAAAGAAAGAAAATACACTTTGTGATCACAAAGATCACAAACAACTCTCTTGGTGATCTCAAAGGATCACAAACAATTTTTCTCATAAAAACAAGATCCTATAGATAGGTATGGAATTGATAGCTCAAGTGTGAGAAATTAAAATGTTTTGGAAAAGAAAACACAAAGAAAACAATTAGAAAAAACTCTAGATAAGATATAAAAATTTTGGACAAGAACTAGAATGCAAAAACTTGTTTTCTTTTGATTTTTCAAAAACTTTAAAACTAAATAAAGGTAGAAAGATTAAATTTCTAAAACTTGTTTTGAAAACTTCTTTAAAACTCTGTAGAAGATAAAAATTTTGGCTCTTAAAAATCTTATCTAAAACAGGCCAAAGGATCCCATATTTACAGGGTCTTCAAAATATAACTGTTGGGGTCCAGAATAGGCCCAAAATGGCCTATCGGTGGACCGCCCGGCCGATTGGCCAACGGTTAGATTTCTAACCGTTTGATCCTTCGGTCGACCGCCCCAATGCCAAAGCCTGTTAGTCAACCGCTTGGTCGACCGAGCTAACTCTCTGGGTCGGTCGACCACCGGTCGACTGGGGCCAGATCCAGAGAGGAAGTTCTCTGGATCAGTCGATCGTGCGGTTGACTGGTCCAATGGCCAAGGCATCTGTGCACATCTGTGCATATCGCTCGACCGAACTCTGGTCCGGTCGACCGCCAGCAGGCTCAGAACAGGGGGTTATAGGTCATGAAATCTAACTTGATAAATTCCTATAAAATCTCATAAAACTCTATAAATTTCACAAAATAAGTTCATGTAAATATTTAAAGTACAAATATGTGTGATTAGAATTTAACACATATTACAAACAATTTGAACTATTTTTGAGGTTTGAAATTTTAGCTTTAAACAGAACACGGTATTTCTGGAAACTTAGATTTTGAAAAGAAAATCCGTTTTCTTTAAAACTTGTATAAGTAAAAAAACAAGATATGGAAACGCATTTTGAAACATAGTGTGTATGGACAGAATCCAATACACATGTAAATGATATATCTCTGTTTTTAACATTAAATCCAAAATTAAGTTTTGTTAAAAACAAAACTTAAAACACATAAAGTAGAATCATCAAATAAGTTTTTCTACAATATGAAACAATAATGTATATGGATGAAATTCAATACACATTTAAACATGTAAAACTTCTTTTGATTCTATCTATTCATGAAAACAAAAGATATATTCTTGAAAATCAAAACGGTTAAACCGAAATCAAAACTTTTGAACTTGTGTGCGTATATATACTTGAGCATATCAAGACTAATCTATTCTTACACAAGCTAAACTAAACAAACTAAATAAAACGAAGTCTTCTCGTCGATCTTCATCTCCAAGACGACTCGATCCAAACACGACCCAAAGAGCTTGACTCCATCCGAGTACTAGATGCGATCTTGACGCTCAAGCTCTTGAATCAACCCGTGTTGGCTCCAAAACTAACTTTGAATCCTTTATTGAAGCTAAACACATACTAATATCTTGATCAATAACTGAAACTATATAAACACAAGATCATTAGTAATTTAACTTCATAAAGTTAATCATCATCAAAACTAAGGTGAAAGGCCTTTGGGCCAACAATCGTCAATGGACAAGGATTGATGTTGACTGATGCTGTGATAAAGGACGTCAATCCCCGCACTGTCCAATATGACGAGAGTAGTTGCCTCTCCTGAGGTGGCCATGTGATTGGAGCATTCAACGCTAGGATTTCTGCAAAAACTCTGAGATTAAAAAAACAGCATATGAAAATTCATTGCTGGACTCTTATGATCATTACCTGAGGAAGCTGAGATGTCAGCAGTAGTAGCCTCAGTGCTGATCATCATAGCTTATGTAGCCTCGGTGTGGGTAATTTCTAAGGAAGTATCCTCAGCAACAGCAGGGTTAGCCGAAGATACCTCGACGGTAGGGGCTACAAAGGAATTCACCTTACTACCAGTCATGTCCTCTAGTACAATTTCAGGAGGCATAACACTCAGCGTAGTGGTTTCAACATGAGCTCCCCGGCAGCTAGTTCCCCGGGCAGGTGACTCGATGATTTTCTTTCTTTAGGGATAGCAGAACCAATGAACTAATCTCTAGGTCTCTAAACCATGGCGGTTCTTCTACCTAAACATACTTAGAAGTGATGCATCCAAATTATGACCATTTAACTCAAAATGCATTCACCACCAAGGCATCAATACTCTCACGTCTTGTGAGAGTCCACACCTACATCAAATATCATAGGAGTGATTTTAATACCCAAACTTTCTTGGGTCCATGCGGGTTAGCACCTTTCCTAACCCAAACAAACTTACTTGCAAAAATGGAAACATTAACCTATCATATAAAATTTGCAAGGTAACCCTTGTGACCACAATGTGTACAGGTGTACACTCTAGCATATGTAGTGCATGTGTGTGAACATAAGAAGCATGTGTAAGCCATGATGGATATGCATGAATATGTGGAGTATGTTTCTTTCGAAACATAGGTTCCAAACATGTGTGGTTCATTGCACATTGGCTCAAAGTGGAGCCAAACAATCTACACTCTTCTTCAAAGTATGAATATCCTTATCAATAGTGGAAGAAGAAGTGGAGCAAGCAATAGAAACAAAATTCTTTTTCACTTTGAAAATAGGAATAAAAATCTTTTCTTTTGAACCAAAGTGTTTTTCAAAGAATTCTTTTCTTTTGAAATAAATTCTAATTCCTTGGTAATAAAAACAATTTTATTTTTCAAGGAATCATTCTCTTTTAACACAAACTCAAGTTTTGAAGACAAAACCTCATTCTTCTTCAAAACATGATCAAAATCATTTTTATTTTTCAAAACTCATTTTCTTTCAAGGTAAGGTCAAGTTGGATTTTCAAGAAATCTCTTTCACTTGAAATCTCAACCTCTCTTGCAAAATCATGTTGAGTTTAGAAAACAAATTTTTATTTTTCATTTTTAAATTAAAACTCTTGCTTTCAAAGCTTTGTACTTTGAAAGTAAATTTTCACAAAACACGAATAGTTCTTAATTTAAAACATGTGCATCCGTAGCATGATCATCATTTAAAAGAACTGACACAAATCATCTAGTTGAGTGTCCGAATTTACCTCAAGATAGTCATTCCCTTGGACCATGAGTAAGCTTGGTCGGACTCATCTCTACTAGATTCTCTTTCCACATTGTTTGTCGTTTGTTGCTCGGAAGAGGTCAATGTGTTTTTACACTAAAAAGCGGAATCATAATGAGAAATAATATAAAGATGTTCTTTTCAAATGTGTGCCTAAGTGTCTCCATGGCTTGTGCATTATTCTCAATGTACTTGTTATTAGCAAAATGGTTTTCTTGGTAGTGGTAAAATAAAACATGCAAACCTAGGGCTTTTAAATAAAACTTATCTTAAACTTTCACATATCGATGCTAGAAACATCATACATGGGAGGGGTAAAAAAATCATGACTGTATAAACTAAATGTGAAAAGTAAATATCTAGATTAGTAATGAAGGATCACATTCTAGGTGGTTTTAAACCGAATATCTTGAGCGCTAGCTCTGATACTAATTGAAAAATACTAGACGGGGGTGAATAGGGTACAAACTAATGTAGGACAAATGATGGGATTAAAAAAATTGCTAACACACTATGTGTAATCAAGAGTGAGTTCGAATTTCCTTGAAGGGCTCTGGAAACTACTCCTTTAGATTCCTCCAGATTAAGATTTGAGGTGCTTTAAAAGCTCTCTTGGTTGAACACAAGTGTGGGCACACAAATAATATCTAGCATGTA
>JAVJIF010019734.1:0-84346 GCA_038442645.1 Agave tequilana
AGACTGACACAGCACGGTCGACTGGTGCGGTCGACCGGCTCAGGACAAAGATGAGTTTGAAACACAATTTTGAAAAGACTTTGATTTTTATGAAAAATATCTTTAAATAGTACTAAGTATAAAACATAAAAATTGATTTGTAGGCAGAGGATTTTGTATCAAAATATTTTTGTACATTTTATAGAAAATCATCTTAGAAACAATATGTGCGCAAAAACGTGTGTGATTGAGCTTCAAACCTATTCACTATTCTTTAACAAAACTCTAAACCTATAAAACTAAAAACAAATCTTGTTGAGCAATCTTCAAGTCTTGAGCTATGCTATGCCTTGCTAGAGTCCCTTCTTCTATATTCCTTCCTTGATATGCAATATGCCTTCTTTACTTCATGAAACCTAGAAGTTGTTGCAATAGCTAAGCAATGGCCTCCAAATGTGGTACTAACCTGAAACTTATCTTAAACAAACTCATTAGTACCAAATAGCACTAATTTGGTTTGTCATCATCAAACTCAATAAATGGAGAGTGTAACATTTTGGGCCAACAGAGTTTTCGTGGAGGATTTGATCTGAACTCTACTTCCTTCTGCACCTATAAATACCCCATGTAGTGCAACGTACAGGGCGTCCAGCGAAATACAGGGCCAAAAATTAGGGTTTTCTTAGGCTTGTATTTAGGTTTTCTTTGCTTTTTGTAATTTCTTTATGTAAGTGAGGAGAGGGCTATGTTGAGTGTGACACCGATGTACCTTCCTCTTCTCTGCCATTGTGTCAAGTAATAAAGGTAATCTTTTTCTTTTGTTCATTGTTCTTATGTTTTACTTTTCTTTTTGTTTTCTCTTCTTTTTCTCTTTGATCTCTGTTGGTTGTTGATGAACATGCAAGTGATTTCCGAAGCACAAGTATAACGAGTTTTAGCGAGAGCCAACGATATTTTCATGGAGATGTTCTCCTCCTCAAGACGTATCACTTCATGCTTGTGCAAGACTTGATGATATAATGCGAATAGGGACTGAGATCGATCCTATGGTTTATGCGTTGAACGCCTCCAAAGCAAGGTAGAAAGTGTTAGGATTTCATATTTTTCTTCAACCAAGTTAGTGTTTATTTCTTTCTTTTCTTTATTTTTGTAGAATAAATCACCATCTACCAACTCTATCTTTTCCCGACTCATTGTAAATACCACCTTCTTTCTAACCTAACTTTTCCTTTTAAATACTAAAAAAGAGAAATTTTTAGAGATAACTTACAAACGCTTCTATCGCTAGTCCCCCCTGAGGATCACGACCCGCATAGCCTTGCTACAGTGGATTCGAATTGAGCACTTGCACAACTTGTTCTAAATCTAATTCCGTATTTTTTTGTGCAGGTAAAATCTCAATCAGGGGAGATTGTTGGCCCAAAGGCCTTCCACCATAGTTTTGATGATGATTAACTCATGTAGTTATGGTTACTAATATTCTTGTGATTTTAGTTTCAGATCATGTAACAAGATATTAGTTGGTGATTGCTTCAAAAAGAGGAGTTTGGAAGCCTTCACTTGGTGATTCCCGTGCCCGAGCATCAAGATCATACGTTTGCACTCGATGGATCACGGATTGGGATCGAGTCTACTTGAAGATGAAGATCGTCAAGAAGACTTAGGTATCCTAGTTTAGTTTAGTGTGTTTTAGATCCATTTGTAAAGCTTAGAATAGTTGATATGCTCAAGTGCACAAAACACACACGTTTCATGTTTATGGATTTTGATTTTCATGAATAGTGATCAAAACAAGTTTACTTTGTTTTTATGTATATTAGATGTGTTCAATATACATACATGCTTCATATCATAAAACAAACTTATTTTGACTATCTTATTCATGTAATTGAAAAATACAAGTTGATAAAAATACAAGTTTTAGTTTTTGGTAAAAATGTTAAGAAACAAAATGGTTTCATATGCTTGATATTTGAGTTGAAACTTTTATCACATGTTTATATATCAATACAATATGATAAAACATTTTTGGGTATTTTTACAAGACTTAAAAAGAATTTTAAAATATTTTTACAAGTGTTTCTGTCCCAGATTTGTGTCTGTCAGGCCAGGTCGGCCGACCGCATGGGTCGACCGAACCATAGGCCGGTCGACCCGTACGGTCGACCGACGTGCACGGAACCGTGCACGTCTGGCACTCTTGGGACGGCCGACCGGGCGGTTGACCGTAACTGAGAGCAGAGCTCTCTGTTTGTTTGGGTCGACCCGGCCGTCGATCGGGTTTGCCCAACGGTCACATTTTTGACCGTTGGCGGTCGACCGGGCGGCCGACCGCCAGGCCTGTCAGGCTGCCACATCAGCCTAACGGCTAGTTTCTGTTTGGCCTATATAAACCCCATTTCTTTGGGTTTTTGGCCAAGGTTTTTACAAGAGAAAAATTCCCAGTTTCCCAGAGTTTAAAACAAGTTTTCAAAAGAGTTTTTGGGCATTAAACTTCCAATCTTATTTGTTTTAGGTTTTTGGAAAAATCAAAGAAAAGAGAATTTTGGGAGATTTGTCTTGGCTTTCATTTTCTATCTTTTACAAGAGTTTTCCCAAGTATTTTTCTTTGAGTTTTTGTTTTCCAAACACCTAGTTTTTCCACTTGAGCTATATCTTCTATCCTAATCTATTTAGGATCTTGTTTTGTGGAAAAGAGAGAAAAGAGATTGTTTGAGGTTGTTGAGCCTCTAAGTT
Source organism: Agave tequilana (assembly GCA_038442645.1). Taxonomy (NCBI): domain Eukaryota; kingdom Viridiplantae; phylum Streptophyta; class Magnoliopsida; order Asparagales; family Asparagaceae; genus Agave; species Agave tequilana. The sequence goes on from JAVJIF010019734.1 coordinate 2,716, forward strand.
GTTAACCCTCCTTGCTTTGTGTATCCCTCTTTGGTAGAGGTTGATCGGAGTGGTATTGGTTTGCCCCCTCTTTGGTAGAGGTTGAGGCTTGTTGTTTGCTCCCTCTAGTGAGAGGTGGAGTTTGGTTTGTATCCCTCTTCGGTAGAGGTGATAGTGGTTGTTGTATTGGCTACGGGCCTACCCCTCGGTTGTGAGGTGGTTGTTTGAGAGAGGAGTTTGGTACTCCTAGAGTTGTAACAAATCCTCTTTGGTAGATGTTCCCTCGGTGGGAGATAGTGGATTGGAAATCCTACACGGTGGTGTAGGCGGGGATGTAGAGCTGGTTGCTCGCATCTCGAAACATATCTTGTTGTTAGCGTTTGATCCATTGTCTCTCAACTCTCTCTCTTTACATTTGTGCAAAGCATCATTCATTATTCATATCATACATTGCTTGCATTGTGCCTTGCATATATTCATATTGCCTATTCATCTTATATGCTTGGATTGCTTGTGTGTGTGCCTCACTTGTACTTAACCACAGGAGCTTCATATAGCACCTCAACCCATTAAAGGATTCAAGAGGAGTTAGTCCAAGCCCTTCACGGGGATTCGGCTACACTTGTGAGTTGTACTAAGTGTGTTGCAATATTTGTATTAACTTTCGCATTTAGCGCATTTAGTTTTCTAGATTAGCATTATCACCTATTCAACCCCCCTCTAGGTGATTTACAATTGGCATTAGAGCACTTTCACGACTTACCTAGTCTTTGAAGGCGGTCAAGCATGGCGTGTAGGATCTTTCCCGTTCCCTATCTATATTTTAAATAAAAGGCAAGTTAAACTAACAAGGAATGGGTTGTTCATCACCATAGGCCATCAAGGGCACTTGTAATGACAAAGCAGTCTCGAAGCTATCAGATTCACTTAGATTACAAACACATCAGAGGAAAGCAAGCAAAAATAAGAGTAAAGAAGAAAAGAAACTTCGATTCGATTCAAATAACAATGAAAGAAAGACTTACTTACACTGATATCACCCTCAGTACAAGCTTGCTCTCATTCCTTCATGAAACTCTCTTCCCCTCTCATTTACATAAAGAAAATAAAAATTACATAAAAGAACTAAAAACCCAAGTTACAGACTATAGAATGGCCTAGCTTCTACTCTCTGCTTTGTCGTCCCTGTACACTGAGAATTTGCAAGTATTTATAGCAAATATAAAATGGGAGAGAGCGTCTGAAGATAGAAGGAGCAAACACTCCCCTAAATCTTACCAAATTGCAACGAATTTATGACTTTGGCCACTAATCTACGACCTGGATGTGTTGGCCACATCCAGGGGAGAACATGCCTAGTTTGATCCTTTATCTCTTTTTCCAATTGGATTTTCTGGTGGATCTTCTGATTTTGATGATATCCACGTTGATCTTCGGTTAACCGATTTGATTCATCAGAAATCTGATTTAACCAACTGAATTTGGAATCAACCTCCTCTAACTAAATAGATCTAGTTAAATTTAACTTTAACTGGTTTTTATTTGATTATTCTCTTTCTCCCCATAATTATATTAAGCAAAATAGACATTTAAGGTAAGAAACTTAGCAGATTTATTACACGATAAATGTAGGAGTGTAATGAAAAGAATGCAAAAATACGAGTATGATCACACTCCCATACCTATCTTTTACTCGTTCTCGAGCAAAACATCAAACTAAACTTAAGAAATTATTAGACTACTTTCGCAGGTCACACGAATGCACTGAGCATGTGTAACAAGCTGTTAAACCTCTAAGTTTCCCTAGAGAACGAGTTCTCTCTCGTGAGGATTTTCAGTTTGTAAAAGTTTATGAGGTACTTTTGTATTATTCTTATATAATAGTAGGACCAATACTTTCAGATATATTCATTCTTCTTTCATGCAAGCATTTAACCTTAAATATATCAATAGAAGTCATGTGATAGAAAATACAACGTACTTTAACCTGACTTTTTATATTTCTTGATGTTCAGTAATTATGTGTTTTTAGGTAAGTTCACTGTAGAGTCTATGCATAATTTAATAACTAAAGCTATATGATTCAATAATTCTATATTGAATTCTTAGTTTTATGATTATATGTTAGATAATTACTGAATTAAAAATCACATAAAAGTAACAAAATGTTATAAATTTGTCCCTAACCCAATTCTGAAAAATTCTGTCCAGTATATGCTATTCAGAAAATTCTGTTAAGTCACCTGAAATAACTGCTGTTAAATCCATGTATTTTCTGAAAACTATTTTCAGACCTGAATAACTATTGTTTAGTCTCTGTAATTTTGAAAATTTATTTCAAGACCTGAAATAATTACTGTTTAGTCCATGTAATTTCTGAAAACTATTTCAAGATTAGAAATATTACTGATTAGCCTCGTAACTTCTGTAATCATTTTCAGCCCTAAAACATCACTGTTTACCTCTCATAAATTTTTTTAAAAAAGGAAAAAAAAAGAAAATAATTCGATCTAGTATGCTAAATAGTTTAAGAATTTATGATAATTTATGTTTGTTCCATATTGAACCCTTTAGTGAAACTTTTATTAAACCTTAACTTAAAATCAAATCTTAACCCTAATAGATGTCAAGTTTCTAAGTTTAAATTCGAAGCTTGGTTATGGATGAATTGAGACACGTTGTTATTATTTGATATTGATTTTTATGCATGTTATTGATATTTACCTCTAGTTAATCACTTGTATATGCCATGCTCGAACAAATAATTGACATGACTGATATCGTTCACATAAAGACACCATGATATAGGAATTACAACATGAACATCTTGGACATGAACACATGAACATGAACATGAACATGAAAGATTTAAATGGCATGGATAAACACTTGCGTGAGATATGTACTCGGAATTACTTGGAAAAGTGATACATGGTGATTTTATGGGCTTGGCAAGGACATGATGGCATAGTTTTCTTGGCACTTGATTCACGCAAGATATTCAAGTTCTGTAATAAATTTGGTTGTAAAAATGACAAGACACAAGATTAATATATGGGAAATTGATGGTGGAAACTGAGAAAGTGTAACTTAAGTACCCATACCTATGTACAAGATATGGTGATGTTTATTTTACATGGTGCATATCACTTTGTGACATGGGTTATTAATGAGCTCATTCTATTATATATTACTATACTGTATTATCCTGGCATGGTTCCCGCAGGGCTACACGGACGTTTTTTCCACTATAAGTTTTCAAATAATGATAACTATTAATTGATACGCGAGAATAGGCTGTAGTAAGGGATACAGTTATTTTCGCATTTAAGGACCCAATTGACATATGTAATAGGTGTAGGATGGGGTACGTCTATTGCACGTGACAGTTGGGGGAGTGTCACCTAATTAGTAACCCTTAGAGACATCTTCATAATTAATCTTAACTTGAATATTATATGACTGATTTTAGTAATAAATTCATACTATAAATACATGGTTGTGTAACGAATAAGTATCATTAATTGTATATTGCAAGTCCTTTCCTTGTTCATACACATTTGCATGCTATGCATGTATTACATTCTTCCTTTCCTTTGTTTGTACCTGTCGGGTTTCCTGACTCCCTGGGGTTTGCTTGCCCGAAATAGAGGAGAATACATAAAAATATCGACTGAGGCTAAGGAGTACTACGATGAGTCAACTAGAGCTCAGTAGAAGACTTGGAGTTTCTTTTAGTTATTTACTTTTTTCATAGATGTATGTATAAGAGAGTTTGAACTCATTTCTCATATAAGCATTTGTACGAGTTATTTAGTTTTGTTTCAGGTATGTGTACTCTATTTGGACTTGAAATATATATATACAGCAGATAAAAAAATTGGCATAATTTACGGGTTAGAGACTTAGCATGCTCTTTTGAGTGTGTCCGCCGGCCCAAGTCACGTGCTTATCTTGCTTTAGTTGGAAGTGGAGCGTCTTTCAATTGATTTATTTTTAATTGGTATCTTACTCCCAATTTTTTTGACGAAAAATATTTTGTTTTGAAAAAGCTAACATTTTCATATTGGTATCAATAACTTTAAATTGGTATTATTTTCAAATTGGTATCTATATTACAATAATTTTAGTATTTACCTTAAAAAAATTTGGTTTAAAATTTACTTTCAATTAGTATCATGTCTTTTTTATTGGTATCAATTAGTAAAAAGATTTTGTGTTTCCTTTCAATTGATTTAATTCAATTGATAGTTTATATAGTATAAAAACATGTTTTCATTGTTATTATTTATTTTTCCTCACCCCTTGTTGATGAGTGATAAAAGGGGAGAGAAATCTAGTGTTTTATATGCATATTTTAATTAATTATTTATGCATATATACATGTGTTTTATGAGTCTTATTGAATATTTTTTATTATTGTTTATTGGTATGTGCGCGTACATTACATATCTATATATTTTATTGTGATGCATGAGTTAAGGGGGAGCTTCTATGAAGCTTATCTTTATCCAGATATATATAACCTCATAAGTTTTGTCATCATCAAAATGGGAGAGATTGTTAGCCCAAAGGCTATTCACCTTTGATTTTATTGGTATGTGAGCGTACATTACATATCTATATATTTTATTGTGATGCATGAGTTAAGAGGGGGCTTCTATGAAGCTCATCTTTAATCCAGACATATATAACCTCATAAGTTTTGTCATCATTAAAATGAATTTAAGTTACTAATGATTTTGTGTTTATATAGTTTCAGTTATTGATAAAGATCTTAGTAGGTGTTTAGCTTCAACAAAGGATTCAAATCAAGTTTTGAAACTAACATGTTGGTTCAAGAGCTCGCACATCAAGATCGCATCTAGTACTCAAGATAGAGTTAAGCTCTATGGATCAAGTTTGGATCGAGTCATCTTGAAGAAGAAGATCTACAAGAAGACTTTGGCCTAGGTTTGTTTAGCTTATTGTTTAGATCTTGTGTAAATATAGTTCTGTTTTGATATGCTCAAGTATATATATATATATATATATATATTATATATATATATATATATATATATATATATATATATATATATATATATATTATATATATATATATTATATATATATATATATATATATGCACACATAAGTTTAAAAGCTTTAGTTTCGGTTTAATCATTTTGAATTTTCAAGAATATATCTTTCGTTTTTATGAATAGATAAATCAAAACAAGTTTACATATATATTGGATTTCATCCATATAAATTGATAATTCTATTGTTTAGAAAAACTTATTTTGATGATTCTGGTTCATGTTTTAAGTTTTGTTAAATACAAAACTTATTCTTGGATTTAATATCAAAAACATAGATATATCATTTATATGTTTATTGGATTCTATCTATACACATTATGCTTTAAATGTGTTTCAAATATCATGTTTTTGTACCTATACAAGTTTATAGAAAAATCATATTTTCTTTTAGAAGTTTGGTTTTTGAAAAATACGATTTGTGGTTTATGATTTAATTTTCATGCCAAAAAAATAGTTTAAATATTTATAATATGCGGTGGTTTCTAGTCACATATATTTGTACTTCAAATATTTATATGACTTATTTTTGTGAAATTTATGAAGTTTTATGGGATTTTATATGTTTTAAAAGCCAAGATTTTCAAACCTATAACCCAGTTCTGGGCTGTCTGGCGTCAACCGACCGGTCGACCGATCGACTGGACGGTCGACCGATGTGTACAGAACTGTTGGCCCAGAGGCCCTTCACTCTAGTTTTGATGATGATTAACTCATGTAGTTATAGTTTACTAATAATCTTGTGTTTAAATAGTTTCAGTGTTTGACAAAAATATTAGTAGGTGTTTAGCTTCAATAAAGGAGTTTTGGAGCTAACACGTGTTGATTCAAGAGCTCGCGCGTCAAGATCGCATCTAGACTCGGTTGGAGTCAAGCTCGTTGGATCGTGTTTGGATCGAGTCGACTTGGAGAAGTAGTTTTACAAGAAGACCTCAGTTTATTTTATTTATATTATTTAGATCTTGTGTAAAGAATAGATAGCGCTGATATGCTCAAGTTCACACACACCAAAAGTTTAAAGTTTACTGGTTTTGGTTTTTGGTTTAACCGGTTTTGGATTTAATGTCAAAAATAAAGATATTTATCTTATATGTATATTGGATTCTATCTATAAACAATATGCTTTAAATTTGTTTCAATATTATATTTTTATATTTAAATGAGTTTTGGAAAAATCAGATTTCCATTTCAAAGTTTGGTTTTTAGAAAAATACTGATTTTGGTTCAAAGTCAAATTTCAATATCACAAAAATGGTTCAAATAGTTTGTAATATGTGTTGAATTTCTGTCACACATATTTATATTTCAAAGATCTTATAACAACTTATTTTTGTGGAATTTAATGTGATTTTATTGGATTTTATTAAAGATAGAAAGACAAAGTTTTTAATTCCCAAATATGTGATCTGGCTTGCTGCCAGTCGACCGGACAGTCGACCGCCGCAGAAGTCGGTCGACCGGTCCGATGAGAGATGTGCATAAGCGTGCACGGCTGTTTAGGCTGGATAACCGATCGACCGACCCGGTCGACCGGCAGAGAGCTCTACTCTCTGTATCCAGGCCTCGGTCAACCGGGCGGTCGACCGGTGGCACAATGGTCAGAAATCTGACTGTTGGCTGGTCGATCAGGCGGTCGACTGATAGCAGAAATTTCTGCTATCCTTGGCCCAACGGCTAGTTTTTTAGAATGGGTTATAAATACCCATCGCTTTGGGCTGTTTTGATAAAGAATTTCAAGAGCAAAATTCCCATATTCTTAACTGTTTTAACAAGTTTTTAAAAAGTTTTTGGGCTTAAAGATTTCATCTTTATTTGTTTTAAAGTTGGAAGTCCTGTGTGGACAATTTGGTGAAAATCCTTCTGTGTGAAGACGGGGACGTAGAGCAGTGGCTCGAACCTCGAAATATATATTGTTGTTTGCGATTGAGGTACTATCTCTAACTCTCTCTCCTTTATATCTTGCATTGATTCATATTGCTTATATCATTTATATGCTTGGTATTATTTGGGTATGCCTCACTAGTGTTGAACCAAGAGAGCTTTACATAGCAACTTAGCTCTTATTTAGAGGCATTACAGGAGATAGTCCAGAATCGTACACATTTTTTGCATTCTTTTCATTACACTCCTACATTTATCGTGTAATAAACCTACTAATTTCTTTGTCTTAAATGTCTATTTTGTAGAAGATAATAATGAAGAGAAAGAGGATTAAACAAAATAAATATCAGTTAAAATCAGATTTAACTGGATCTATTTGGTTAGCTAAGGATGATCCCAAATCTAGTTAGAACGAATCAAGGATTGGGGCAAATGTTAAGATCAGAGCAAATCAGAAAGATAACACCAATGGAAACAAGTAAAATTCAGATTTCTTTAAATCTATTTTGATTAGCTAAAGATCAATCGAGATAATATAAAATACAGAGAGATAAATGGATAGAGAGAATCAACGGATGAGATGAAGCAAGTTTGACTCAGATTCTGACTGGATACATTTCAGTATCTGAATCATAACTTTCGCTACTGAATCTTAAATCTGATGATTCAAGATGATCCAGAAAGAGGACTTACAGAGCTGCAACTCTTATGTTGATTACTATTTCTAATTCTGTCATTTGATAAGTGATATTCAGCAATCAACACACCAATAAACTGCAGATCACAACTGAATATCCACATCAAATCAAGTTTGGAGATAAGGGAGGATTCAAATTCAGAAATAGCCAGCTTTTTCTATCTTCATACTCCTCTAACCTCTGCATTTATTCTATAAATACCTGTAATCTCAAAGGCAAGGGGGACGACCAAGCAGAGAATAGAACTTAGGATAATTTTTAGTTTGTAACTTATGTTTTTAGTTTTCTTTTTATGTAATTTTTACTTTTCTTTATGTAACTGAGAGGAGAGATGACTTTCATGAAGGAATGAGAGCAAGCTTATACTGCAGGTGACACCAGTATAAGTGATCTCTTCTTTCATTGTTATTTGAATCGATCAAAGTTTCTTTTTCATTCTTTACTCTTGTTTTCATTTATTCTCCTCTGATGTGTTGCAATTCAAGAGAATCCGATAGCCTCGAGACTGCTTAGCCGTTGCAAGTGCCCTTGATGGCCTATGGTGATGAACAACCCTTCTCTTTCTAGTATAGTTTACCCTTTTATTCATAGTGTAGGAATGGGGAAGATCCTATATGCCATGCTTGATTGCCTTCAAAGACAAGGTAAGTCGTCGTAACGGATCCAAGGTATATGAGCACTGAAGAGGTAAGTAATTTTTAAGTTATCTTTCTTTTTTTTTATTCTTTAGTTTCAATATCACAAGCTCCAACTATCTTTATCACTCTTTTCCATTTCTTTATATATAATCTATTTTTCCTTTTTTCATCTTCTTAATATACCATCTTCTTCCTAATTGACTTTAACTCATTTTCATTTTCTTTTTAAGAACTAAAGAAGAACTTTAACCATACTTTGTATTTTAAAAGAAGACTTACTAAAAACCTCCATCGCTAGTCCCTCCTCGTGGACACAACTCGTTAGCCATAAGCTACATAGTAATTTCTTAACTCTTTGATTTTACAATCAAATTTTGGCGCCGTTGCCGGGGAGGGACGGTAAGCATTCTCTTTAAAAGTTTACATTTTTTGTTAACTTTCTTCTTTGTTTTGTGTACAAATTTAACAAGGAATATCTGTTGCAGTGGACATATAAGTGGCCCTAGACTTTGCTCAAGAAAGTAGAGCCCAGAAGCCCTCAGATTTGCTACATTCCAGTGGCAAACTGAGTGAACTACTAACTTGTATTTTTGCAAGTTGGCTGAATTGAAAATCTGAATTTCTGTAGCATTTATCTCCTTGTTTGACTCACTGTATATACATTTTTAACACAACAGTAAAAAGTTGATTGTAAATCTAAAATGATTTAGACTTTGCATTTAGGCATGTGTCTATTTCATTTCATTTTTTATTTACTGCTGAAGAGTGCTGGAGCCAAGGTATGTGTGCATAACATTTAGTATAAGGTTCATTCTTGAATGAAATATTGCTTGAGTGTTACTTTTTTCTATATACTTGTACACTGCACTAAATTGATTTAGGGGCTTGTCCTATAAACAAGATAAGGCGGAAAAGTCATAACCCTCCCTTAGTGCACTAACAATCTCCTCACTCACTAACCCAAGCCTAACTAAAAATGAGTAGACGTTGGCCTGGGACATCACAGACTCAATTAGGAGATTATCCTAAGGGGAAAGGTATTGGAATTTGACTCCTGCCAAATCAGTGTCTAGGAAGGGGATTAAGGGGCGAAAGCCTGAAGGTTGGTGGTTACTTAATTAAGGAACGTCTTTGACAGATAACCTCCATCAATCTTGCCCTGACCTGGCTGATTAGCTTGTGGTCAAAGTCTGCATTATACCTCCCGTGGACAGTCTAACCAGTTAGGAGTCGTCTAGGTCATAGGTCTACCCTAACTTAGTTTATAATTTTTTTCTTTCTTTTGTTTGCTTATTTGTTTGTGTTTTATTTGTGATATGGCTTATAACAACAATTTTTCCAATTTTAATGGTAATCCATATTACACAACCAACCTTTTTTTCAGATATTACAAACCCGGCATATCATAACTTTAACCAACTTAGTGTGCCGGATTGGTCTTATCTGAATCAATATAACCCATGTCCCCAATCTTATAACCATAATTTTCAGAATAATTTTAACTCTTCACAGAGTCAATGGGGATTCACCTCCCCCGAGTCCAATTTTCAACCAACTTGTCCTCCTTATCAACCTTGTCCACAATATTTTCAAGATTCATACTCAGTTCCACCAGTCCAAAATAGAAAACCATCAATTTTGAAATGAGTATGCGTGAGTTCAAACAAAAATCACAAAATCTGATGGACTCACAATTTCACAACCATTCCAAACAACACTTCATCTTTTCAACAAAATGATGAACCTATCAACTAAGAAAGATGCTTGAAGCCATGACTCAGGCTCAAAACGCTCGTAACCATGACATAGATATGATGGTCCAATCACCATGTTCTCACCGTTTGGTCAGTTCTGATGTCGGTAACCATTCTATTAGAGCCGAAGAGTTATGTTGTTTTGGAACACAAGGTTCCATTTCAGCATAATCATTTGAACTTACCCAAACTCTAAATTTTGAAAGTGACATTGACAGTTTGGCAAGTTATCCCTTTCCTGAAATTGAACTTGAAAATGAATATGATCATGAACCTCAACTTAGTGATTCAATTCTACTTCTGATTCAATTATGACTCCGGTGTCTTCACCTAATTTCAATCTTTTTCCCGAGTCAACATTGGATCCTGTGCCAATTCATAATGAAATTGATCACCCATCTTTGATGATCATCATATTGACTTGACCAATTTATAATTTTGAAAGTCTCATTGATAAATTGGCAAGTTCTCATTTTTATAAATTGAACTCAATGAGAAATGTGACTTAGATTCTCAAATCTGTGATCCAGTTCAAATTTCTAAATCACTATTGACTCATGTTTTGTTACCCGACTTGAGTAATATTTTAGAGTCAGTTTTGATTCCCACACCTATCATTCTTGAACTTGAATCACCAATATTAAGTCACATTCCATTGTTGGAAAATGAATGTGGACTTAAGTTTCAACTTCTTGATTTGGACCCACTTCCTGAACCAATCTTGACTCCTGAACCTTTACTTGACTTAAGTCACCTTTTTGAGTCGATATTAGTTCCAGTACTTCCTGAGTCCAAGTCAATCATTTTATCTTTTCACACTCCATTTTGGGACAAGGCGGTTGACAAATTAACTCTGAAATTAATTATGAAATTTGAAAATTAGATGGGGTCAAATATTTAATAAAATCATTCATGTATTATCATTTAGTGGGTTATATTAGAGAAATTTCTGGTGGGTTCCTTTGAACTCCACGAAAAGTCGATTGGGCCGCATTTCGTGGACCAATCAGACTACCACCGAAACCACCACCTTAAGGTAGTATTTTCCTTCCCTATCTTCTTTTTCATGCATCCATACATTAATTCATACATTGAGGACAATGCATGAGATAGGTGTGGGGGAGGGTTCTAACATAACTTAGGTTCTTCTTTTTATTAAAAAAAATTAACATTTTCTTTACTTTTAAATTTTTTTAAAATAAAAACAAATTTCTGAATAGAAGCTAAGTTTAGGAATGAAAAATTCAGTTTTTCTATAACTTATAGATTGCTTAAATTTTACAATTATATTTCAAATATTTTTCTCTTTCAAATGCTTTTCGAAAATACTAACTCTTTATTTCTCTTTCTTTATGGATTTTATGGGTGTAATCCACTGAAACCCTCACGAGACAAAACTCGTCCTCTAGGGGAAACCTAGAGGTTTAACGGCTTATTGCACAAGCTCAGTGCAATCACGTGACCTGTGAAAGTGGTCTAATAATCTTTGGTTTAGTTTTATTGTTTTGCTCAAGGACGAGTAAAAGATAGTGTGGGGGTGTGATCGTATACATTTTTTGCATTCTTTTCATTACACTCCTACATTTATCGTGTAATAAATCTGCTAATTTCTTTATCTTAATGTCTATTTTGTAGAAGATAATAATGAAGAGAAAGAGGATTAAACCAAATAAATACCAGTTAAAATCAGATTTAACTGGATCTATTTGGTTAGCTAAGGATGATCCCAAATCTAGTTAGAACGAATCAAGGATTGGGGCAAATGTTCAGCTGAAGATCAGAGCAAATCAGAAAGATAACACCAAATAGAAACCAGTAAATTCAGATTTCTTTAAATCCATTTTGGTTAGCTAAAGATCAATCGAGGATAATATAAAATACAGAGAGATAAATGGATAGAGAGAAGATCAACGGATGAGATGAAGCAAGTTTGACTCAGATTCTGACTGGATATATTTTAGTATTTGAATCATAACTTTCGCTATTGAATCTCAAATCTGATGATTCAAGATGATACAGAAAGAGAACTTATAGAGCTACAACTTTTATATTGATCACTATTTCTAATTCTGTCATTTGATAAGTGATATTCAGCAATTAATACGCCAATAAACTGCAGATCAGAACTGAATATCTACATCAAATCAAGTTTGGAGATAAGGGAGGATTCAAATTCAAAAATAGCCAGCTTTTCCTATCTTCATACTCCTCTAACCTCTGCATTTCTTCTATAAATACCTGCAATCTTAAAGGCAAGGGGGACGACCAAGTAGAGAATAGAACTTAGGATAATTTGTAGTTTATAACATAGGTTTTTAGTTTTCTTTTTATGTAATTTTTACTTTTCTTTATGTGACTGAGAGGAGAGACGACTTTCATAGAGGAATGAGAGCAAGCTTGTACTGCAGGTGACACCAGTGTAAGTGATCTCTTCTTTCATTGTTATTTGAATCGAATCAAAGTTTCTTTTCTTTCTTTACTCTTGTTTTCGTTTACTCTCCTCCGATGTGTTGCAATCTAAGAGAATCCGATAGCCTCGAGACTGCTTGGCCATTGCATGTGCCCTTGATGGCCTATGATGATGAACAACCCTTCTCTTGCTAGTATAGTTTGCCGTTTTATTTGTAGTGTAGATCGAGAATGGGGAAGATCCTATACGCCATGCTTGATTGCCTTCAAAGACAAGGTAAGTCATCACAACGGATCCAAGGTATATGAGCACTGAAGAGGTAAGTAATTTTTAGGTTATCTTTCTTTTCTTTTATTCTTTAGTTTCAATATCACAAGCTCCAACCATCTTTATCACTCTTTTCCATTTCTTTATATATAATCTATTTTCCCTTTTTCCATCTTCTTAATCTACCATATTCTTCCTAATTTGACTTTAACTCTTTTTTATTTTCTTTTTAAGAACTAAAGAAGAACTTTAACCATACTTTGTATCTTAAAGAAGACTTACTAAAAAGCTTCCATCGCTAGTCCCTCCTCGTGGACACGACCCGTTAGCCAAAAGCTACACGGTAATTTCTTAACTCTTTGATTTTACAATCACCTTCACCGGGAATTCGGCTACACTCTTTGGTCATACTAAGTGTATTAATTCTGCATCATTAGTCATTAGATTATCCATATACCTATTCACCCCCTGGTGTACTTACATTTGGTATCAAAGCCTACGCTCCTGATATTAGGTTTTATCACGTAAGAGTGAGATCTTGGTTAGCTAATTTAGTATTTGCATTTGCACACATATAGTTTATACACTCATGATTTCATGACCCCTCCTATGTTTGACGTTTCTAACATTGATGTATGGAAGCTTAAGATGAGTATGTACCTAAAAATTTTAGGAATGCATGTTTACCTTGCTACTACCAAGAAATCTTATCTTGATAATAACAAGAATATAGATGCCAATACACAGGCCCTAGAGGCACTTAGATGCACTCTTAGCAAAGAACATTTATCTATTGTTTCTCATTGTGATTCCGCCTTTGCAGTGTGCAACACTTTGACCTCTCCCGCGCTATGATTAGGGGAAAATCGCGCACAAAAGTATATGTTATGAAATCAAGATTTAAAGTGTGTGTGCTTTGGCTTCTTCGATACTTCCGTTATAATATAGAGGCTAAAACGAGTTGAATCCATAAGGACGGGAGGCAATAGAAGCTTACACGGTATGTTCACGTGTATGTTAACAGTTCTTCAATGTTTTAAAGAATCAAAAGAAAAGGAAAAAAAGAATGAAAAGAGAAGTACGGTGAAACACGAAGAAATGAGAAACATAGAAAATGGTATTTGTGATTTTGTTTTTATATCTAAAACAAAGTGAAAAAGAAAAAATTTATGGCTACTAACTACTAATGGCTCCACCAACATGCTAACCTTTTAGTGATAGTTGCTCACATGTATCCTTGGCAATCACTAGTCCTTAGTTCAAGAGCATTTCAAAGCATGACCCATATGTAACTCATCACATCCCAACTCAACAAAACAAGAGCAAGCTACACTTAAACCATCAAAACTAAAAGTAAGTATGGAGTAAAGTAACGTTAGCTTGTTAGAGAGTTAGGAAGTTCGAGTATTAGATCCATCATCATGAGCCATCAATGGCTCTTGCAAGAGCAAGACCAAGTAGAGGCTATTAGATTCATGTTAATCATCAAATAAGAAGTTAGACTAGTTGGTGGTTAGTGGTTAGTTACCATGAGAGAAAAAATTAACTAAACATGTAAAAGGAGCTAGATAGAAAATAAAGAGAGATAAAGAGAGCACATTTCATATCTTGTCACCTTCTATTACAAGCACTCTTGCATTCCACTCATGCATCACTCTCTCTCCTATTACAAGATCTAAAACAAAATGAAAAATACAAAGGAAGGAGAAGAACTAACCTAAACTAAACTACAACATGAAAAAAAAACTACCCTAAAACTACACTTCTCTCTAGATATCTCCAACTGAAGAATCCCAGGGGCGTATTTATAGGCACAAGGGGAAAGGGGGCCAGGGGGCAAACCCTGGCCCAAAGTACAGGAGCGGCCGCGCCCGTACTGTCGCGGCCGCGTTTCCGCGGCCATACAGTGGCCGCACGCTGTCCTGTCTGTCCCCTGTCAATGCTGTTCCCGGTTTCTGATTTTGGGCCTCTGGTTTTGACGAATCAGCTCTTCAAAGTTAATGCTAAATTATAGGCCTTTAATCACCCATTAAATGGTGATTTAGGGTCTTCTTCTTCATTGCAAATCATGGACCTAGAAACATACAAGAGAGGTATTATTAGTAGAATTTAATATTAAATAAATGTGAGGATATGGTATGAAATATACAGTTTTAGAGACTAATCACACCTCCACACTTATCTTTTGTTCGTCCCGAGTAAACCAAAAAACTAAGAAAATTATTACACCACTTTCACAGTGACGCGATTGCACTGAGCATGTGCAACAAGCCGTTAAACCTCTAAGTTTCCCATAGAGGAGGAGTTTTGTCTCCTCAGGGTTTTCAGCGGATTACACCCACAAAATCAATAAAGAAAGAAATCAAATGTTAGTATTTTGAAAACACATTTTGAAATAGAGAAAAGTGTTGAAGTATTTTTGTGAAAATATAAGTGATCCAGGGTCAGAGGTTAACCAGAAATTAATCTTCCTTAACTAAGTTGAAATGCAAAATCTTGTTATAAATTAAATGTAAGAGATTTAATATTGAATTGACTCTTTGATCTTTCATAAAACTCTTAGAAAATATGTACTTTATGAACTGTGAAGATTTTTGGATATTGACTCAAACTTTCATGCCATTGATTTGTGTATATTTATTTATTTATATATTTATTTTTTCTTTTTTTCTTCCCTTAGTTTTTTTTAGGCTTTCTTATTTACCCGGATTGTGAGCCTTTAGCCGGTGACTCCCAAAACAGATGATCTTAGGGCACCAGATGAGAAAACATCCCTCGGACTTAAGGACTCGAGTAAATAAGGCCACATAATTAAAGGAAATTATTTTGATTTTGTCCATCTTTTTAGGCATGAATAATCATGCTTCTTGAGGCATAATTACCAAGCTTCAATAAGTAGTTTTTATTATCATCATATATATATATTATATATATATATATTTTTATGGCATTATCAGTTTTGTTTCAATCCCAAAAATTGTATAAGTGTGGAATACATAAATCTAAGGCAAAAAAATTCAAGATCAAATTAACTTTTCAATCTTACTTTCTTATCCAAAAATTTAAACAAGATTTATTATTTTGACTGGGTTTAAAATTTCATAAATTTAGGTCTTCCTAATTCCTATGATAACTTAAGTTTCTTAAAAATAAATCAAAACTATTTATCTTGTTTGAAAAGTTTTGTAAAAAAGAAAAGAAAAAAGTTTTTATATAAAGATTTTTTTAAAAAGAAGTGTAAAAGAAAGAAAATATAAAACTATTATGTTAGTAAATCCTCCCTCACACTTATCTCATGCATTGTTCTCAATGCATCGTGAATGTGTATATACATGAAAAAATGAAGAGGGAATGAAGATTATCTCATGGAGGTGATTCCAGTGGTGGTCTGATTGGACCAAGTGTTGCTACCCAATCAAGATATCGTAGATCTTGCAGAAACCCACCAGTGACCTTTCTAATGCGACCCAGTAAAAAAATGATGGACTGAATAGTCTTATTTAAAAAATTATCCCCATCTAATTTTCAATTTTTAAAAATAATTATGAGTCATTTTCTTCAACATCCTTGTCCACAATGAAGTGTGATTTTGGAAGATGAGTGATTTGGACTCAAATGGAACGGAGTAAAAACTGACATCAATTCGGGAATTTGACTTAGATCAAGTCGAGAGTCAACATGAGAGTCAAAATTGGTTCAAAAATAGGGTCCAAACCAAACAATTGATATTCACACACTTTTCCCATCAATGAAGTGTGATCATCAGAGATTGGTGATTCCATTTCACGGTGTACTGGTACAAGATTTAATGTCGACTTCGGAATAGAAAAAAATCTGGTAAAAATACCATGGTCATTATTGAATCAAAAAGTGAAATAGAGTTACTAACATGAGGTTCAGGATCACATTCAGGTTCGATTTCAGTTTCAAGAAAGGGATAACTTGCCAGAATGTCCAGGTGACTTTCATAACTTGGAGTGTGGTCAAGTTCAAATGTATGTTCTAAAATTGAATCTGGATTCCCAAAATGACATGACCCATGGGTCCAATCAGTAGAGTTAGGGATATAAGGATCGGTCAAAGGTTGACAAGAAAGACTTTCCTCGCTCTCATTAATCAATTCACTCATAAGTGAGTCACCTACTAATAGGCCGTGTAACAGAATTTGAATTTGGAATCATGTCTTCCATTCTCTTTGCAATTAGTTCTTCTTGAAAAGGTGAGTATGGAAGTTGATTTTGAAAATTGTGGTAAAATTGTAAGTCCATCGATTGCTGCTCGGACTCACACAAGGGTTCCATACTCAAGTCCAGTATTAATGGTTGTTTATTCTGAATCGGTGAGACTGGAAAAGATGAGTAGGACTCTTGAAAATTTAGCTGAGATGATGAGTCCAACTATTTTGCATTCTTTCAAAAAAGACTTCTAAACGCGTTTCTAGCTCAAATTCTTCTTCAATTGGATGCTCTAGAAAAAGAAGTATGTGGAGGTTGATGTAGGAAGGATTGTGAATTGAGCAAATTTTTAAATTTGTTATAGCGACTCTTCCATACTCCTTTCCAAATCAGATTTTTCTTCAGTTGGTGGAACAGGAAAAGGAGTACATGAACCAAAATCGGGGAATGAAGTTTGTGAAAATTGTGGACAAGGCGGTTGAAAATTTGACTCAATGAATCCCCATTGATTCTGTGAAGAGTTGAAATTATTTTAAAAATTATAGTCATATGATTGAGGATATGGGTCATATTGAGTCAGATAATCCCAACTCGACATATACGGTTGGTTCATGTTGTACATAGCGGGGTCAGAGTTATCCGAATCAAAAGAGGTTCGGGTGAAATATAGATTCATGTTAGGATTGAAAGAATTGTTGTTGTTAAAATCTATATCAAAATTTCCAAAAAGAAAGAAAACAAACAAACAAACAAATAAAGAAAAACAAAAGAAAAAGAAAAGCCTATGCTAGGGTTGACTTAGACCTAGACGACTCCTAACGGGTTAGACTGTCCACGGGGGGTACATTGTCGGAAGCGGACCATAAGTAAATCGGCCAGCAGGGGCAAGAGCAGTGGGAGGTATCCATACTGGAGAACGGGCGTAATTATGCCAAAACCACTGTTCTTCGAGGTTTCTCCTCTCAATCCCCAACCTTAGACACCAATTTGACAACAGTCAAATTCTAATAACTTCCCCCTTAGGTCAATCTCTTAAATGAGTCCGAGATGTCCCTAGGGGCCAACGTCTAGCAATTTTTATTTAGGCTTGGGTTGTGTGAGTGGGGAGGTGATTTTTGGGCTAAAGGAGAGAAATGACTTCCCTACCTTATGTTATATTGGGTTTTGCCCTTAAGTTTAGTTCGTGCAAGTTAAGAATGAACACAAAAAAGCGAGTAAATCACTGAAGTGTTTGTCCTAACTATTTGCAATGCAATATGTACACTTCCTATCAATATCACAACAACAAAGAATAAAATATAATATATTGGAATGAAAATTGACACGTGCCTAGATACAAATGTCTAAACCATTTTAAAGCATCCAATTACTGTATTTTAATTCTTAAAATTATTTACAGTGCATAGATGATATTAACAAAATTAGCAGCAGAATATAAGAATGTACAAGAAGTTACCCAACCACACAAGAGATAGTGTGGACTGCTGCAATGCTAAAGAATTTGACCTGCACACCAAAAAACAAAGAAGAAAGGTTAACAAAAATGTGAAATTAAACCGTTCCCATCCCCGGCAACGGCGCCAAAATTTGATTGGGGGAAAACTGTGCACAAAAAGTGTATATTATGAAATCAAGATTTAAAATGTGTGTGTTTTGGCTTCCTCGATACTTCCATTATAACATAGAGGCCAAAACGAGTTGAATCCATAAGGACGGGAGGCGATAGAAGCTTACATGGTATGTTCACGTGCGTATGTTAACGGTTCTTCAATGTTTTAAAGAATCAAAGAAAAGAAAAGAAGGAATGAAAAGTGAAGAATGGTGAAACACGAAGAAATGGGAACATAGAAAAATGGTATTTGTGATTTTATTTTTATATCTAAAACAAAGTGAAAAAGAAAGAAAACTCATGGCTACTAACTACTAATGGCTCCACCAATATGCTAACCTCTTAATGCTAGTTGCCTCACATGTATCCTTAGCAATCACTAGCCCTTAGTTCAAGAGCATTTCAAAGCATGACCCATATGTAACTCATCACATCCCAACTCAACAAAACAAGAGCAAGCTACACTTAAACTATCAAAACTAAAAGCAAGCATGGAGTAAAGTAATGTTAGCTTGTTAGAAAGTTAAAGCGTTAGATCCATTATCATGAGCCATCAATGGCTCTTGCAAGAGCAAGGCCAAGTAGAGACTATTAGATTCATGTGGATTATCAAAGAAGAAGTTAGACTAGTTGGTGGTTAGTAGTTAGTTGCCATGAGAGAAAAGATTAACTAAACATGTAAAAGGAGTTAGATAAAAAATAAAGAGAGGTAAAGAGAGCACCTTTCATAGCTTGTCACCTTCTATTACAAACATTCTTGCATTCCACTCATGTATCACTCTCTCTCCTATTACAAGATCTAAAACAAAATGAAAATTACTAAGGAAGAAGAAGAACTAACCTAACCTAAACTAAACTACAACATGGAAAGAAAAACTACCCTAAAACTACACTACTCTCTGGATATCTCCAACTGAAGAACCCAGGGGATATTTATAGGCACCAGGGGCAAGGGGGGCCAGGGGCAAACCCTGGCCCAAAGTATAGGCCCGGCTGTGCCCGTACTGCCGCGAAAATGCGGCTATGGCCGCGTTTCTACGGCCATACAGTGGCCTCGCGCGCGGGGCTTTGAGCTGCGCGCTGTCCTGTCTATCCCCTGTCAGGTGCTGTTCCCGGTTTCTGGCTTTGGGTCCCTGGTTTTGACGAATCAGACTCCAAAGTCAATGGCTAGATTATAGGCCTTCAATCACCCATTAAATGGTGATTTAGGGACTTCTTCTTTATTGCACACCATGAATCTAGAAACAAACAAGAGAGGTATTATTAGCAGAATTTAATATTAAATAAATGTGAAAATGTGGTATGAAATATGTAGTTTTAGAGACTAATCATGCTACAAACGATGAAATATGTGAAGGAGGAATCTAGTAGAGATAAGTCCGACCAACCTTACTATATGGTCCAAGGGAACGACTCCCTTGAGGTAAACTCGGATACTCAACTAGATGATACTAGTTCTTCTTGTGATGATTACATGGATACAGATGCTCTTAATGAAGAACTATCTATTATTTGTGAAAACCTATTAGAAAAATATAAAGTTTTGAAAAAAAAAACTTTTAAAATAAAAGAAGAAAATAAGGATTTGTTTTCAAAACTTAACATGGCTTTGCAAGAGAGGGATGAGATTTCTAATGAAAGGGACTCATTGAAATCCCAACTTGATTTTGTCTTAAATGAAAATAAAATCTTAAAAAGTAAAAATGATTGTGATGATATTTGAAGAATAATGAGATTTTGTCTTCAAAACTTGATATTGCTTTAAAAGAGAACAATTTTTGAAAAACAAAATTGCTTCAATTTCAAAAGAACTAGATTTTGTTTCTAAGAAAAATATTTCTTTGAAAAATGATTTAGATTCACATATTTTCCATGCTTCATCATCTAGTGTACCATTGCATGCTCCACCTCTTCTTTTATTATTGAAAATGATATATGTGCTTTAAAGAAGAGTGTTGATTGTTTGGGCTCCACTTTGAGCCAATGTGCCTGAACCGCACACGGTTGGAATCCATGTTTCACAAGAAACATGCTCCTTCTATGCATGCACACAACCATAGCATACACATGTTTCTCACGTTCATGCACATAACACTATGTATGCTCATGTGTACACTTGTACACATTGTGGAAATAAGGGCCACCTTGCAAAGTTTTATTATGATAGAGTACATAATTTAAATTTTACAAATAAATTTGTTTGGATTAGAAAAGGTGCTAACCCCCATGGACCCAATAGAATATGGGTACCAAAAGTCAGTCTTATTTTATTTGATATAGGTATGGGCTCTCACATGACGTGAGAGTTTTGGTGCCTTGATGGTGGATGCTCAAGCTTGATGGACACTACTTTGGATGCATCACTTTCAAGAAGTTTAGTGGGAGGACCACCATGGTTTGGAAACCTAGAGATAAGCCTTAATGGTTATGGTAACTATCTCTAATTTCTTCTTAGTTTACATACATTGATATTGTTGATTTTTAGCATGTCATGTTTTAATGCTCACTATGTTAGACGTCATGATAATTAGACTTATGACATACATGTATAGTAATTGAGATACACTCATGTTCATTGGATTCACATTTTGTGTTCTCTATAATTTAACTATTATGTATATCATAACTCTAAAACATGTGAATATACATAATGATCATATTGGCTTATGTTTTTCATTTTATGCCTCATGTTTTGATTACTTGTTTAAATGTAGTTTTCATTAAAACTTATGTCAATACTTCACAACTAGTAAATCACAAATTGATTATTGTATGTTTGTACTTAATTGCTCATTTGCACCCATTAAATGTACTAGTATAGCCTAGTTTTGATGATTAGTGCATTTCAGCTTGTATTCCCCATTTTGGACATTTTTTTTTGCATGAAAATATATTTAGCCTCATGTATATGTTAATTTTGTTTAAAACTTTAGATATAAATGTATACCCTTGAGTCACTTGTTTTTCATGCAAATTCTTTTATAAACTCATTTGTGTTTGGGATATGTATGTATACCTTTAGTTTTAGACGAAACATACATATGCCTTGGAGTTAGTATTGTCTTGATGAAAATTAAATTTTTATGTTTTTCATATTTACAAAGGAATTTCATTGAGCTTAAATGCCATATTCCATGATTTTGTTGATTACATGACTTTTTATACTCACATTATTTGATGTTTTCTCATGACTTTATTTTCATGAGTCTTATATGTGCTTTATAGTTTTTGAGTGTCAATTATTAAGTGATTTTCATATATTTATGTATATATTCTTATTTTATTCCTTACTTGAAGAATTTCGTACTAGTTTACAAGATTATCATAAAACTAGTTACGTTACTCTTCATTTGGTGGAGTTTTCAATTATGCTAAAATTATTTTCAAACTTATTTTTGAAAATCCCTACCAACGCTAAGGGCAGATGGATGGGCGACCATGCCTTATATGCTCAAATTAAAAATTTTTTTAACATGTGCATGAAATAAAGGTAGTATGAGTTATACACTTGATTCTCATTTCTTTTCAATTGGTATCATAATTGATTTTTTTGTTGTATACTCATATTTATGGATGCTTCAAACTTCAAATAGTATCAATTTCGATTGATATATTTATTTTCATACACACATATATATGACTTGATTGTGCTTGCTATATCTAAAGCACAAATTATGTTTATGCTAAGCTTGATTTAGTCCTTAATGTCAATTATTTTTCAATTGGTATCTTATACAAGCTTATGCATTATTTTTATTGGTATTTCATAAAGGGAGAGAATATTCGTGTTTTATCTTTTAATCAGTTTTATTTTTAATTGATATCGTACTCCCATTCTTCATGATGAAAAATACTTTGTTTTGATATATACTAACATTTTCAATATTGGTATCAACAATCTTAAATTTGGATTATTCTAAAATTGGAATCCTTATTGCAAAATGAGTTATGTTTACCAAATTTTGGTTTATATTTTCAATTGGTTTTTACTTTCAATTGGTATCAAAATTTACAATATATATATTTTATTTGGTATCAAAAACATACAATGTTTCATTTTCTATTTGTATCAAAAATAATTTACATGATATTTTCAATTGGTATATTTTGGTATCTTAAAAAATTTTGTTTATTTTTAATTGGTATCATAAATTGGTATCATAATATTTCGATATATACCTTTATCATATATTGGTATATTTTCAATTGGTATTATAAATTTATGTTAAAGAGCTTTCATAATGTTTTGATATGTATTGCTTATATGCAAGAGAAGCTTAACATCTTCTCTATATATAGATTCATGTTGAATGTATTTCATATTGAGAAGCTTGATCTCTCTTTCTCGATGTAATGCACATGTGTAGAGGGAGTTTCACATTTCCTTTCATGCATTGTATATTATACTTTATGTGGTTAGGATTTAGTCGTCTCTTTTCATATAAATGCATATATGCAGGGGGAGTTAACTTAACGTCTCTCCTCTTCATGAATATATATCGCATATATATCTTTATTGTTTGATTTAATAAAAAGGAGGAGAAGATTTTTTTTTTGAGATTTTATTTATACCCCTTTGTTGATGATTTGACAAAAAGGGGGAGAAGTATTTGATGAGTTTATATGTACATGTTTATTTATTTCCTTGTTTTATACAAAAGGGGTAGAAGAATTTTGAGAGTTTTATATATGCATGTTTATTTTCTTGTTTTGTTTATGCAAAAAGGGAAGAAGTATTTATGCTAAAAGGGGAGAATTTACTAATGCTCATTTTCTCATTTATGCATATATGTGTTGTTTGGTTTATACATTCATTGCATATCTTTATGTTTATTGCTATGCATGAATTAAGGGGAGCTTCTATGAAGCTTAATTTTAATCCATGCATATATAACTCCATGAGTTTTGTCATCATCAAAAAGGAGGAGATTGTTGGCCCAGAGGCCCTTCACTCTAGTTTTGATAATGATTAACTCATGTAGTTATAGTTTACTAATAATCTTGTGTTTAAATAGTTTCAGTATTTGACCAAGATATTAGTAGGTGTTTAGCTTCAACAAAGGAGCTTTGGAGCTAACACGTATTGATTTAAAAGCTCACGTGTCAAGATCACATCTAACACTCGGTTGGAGTCAAGCTCATTGGATCGTGTTTGGATTGAGTCAACTTGGAGAAGGAGTTCAACCAGAAGACCTCGGTTTGTTTAGTTTAGATAATTTAAATCATGTGTAAAGAATAGATAGTGCTGATATGCTCAAGTTCACATGCACACACAAGTTTAAAGTTTATTGGTTTTGGGTTTTGGTTTAACCGATTTTGAATTTAATGTCAAATATATTATATATTGGACTCTATCCATATACAATATGCTTCAAATTTGTTTCAATATCATGTTTTTGTATTTATATGAGTTTTAGAAAAATCGGATTTCCATTTTAAAGTTTAGTTTTTGGAAAATACCAATTTCGGTTTAAAGCCAAATTTCAATATCACAAAAATAGTTCAAATAGTTTGTAATATGTGTTGAATTTCTATCACACATATTTGTATTTCAAAGATTTTATAAGAACTTATTTTTGTGAAATTTATGAGATTTTATTAAAGATAGAAAGATCAAGTTTTTATTCCCTAAAATATGTGACTTGGCTTGCTGTCGGTCGACCGGACGGTCGACCACGGCAGAAGTCGGTCGATCGGTCCGGTCGATCGATGTGCACAAGCGTGCATGGCCGTTTAGGTTGGAGGGCCTATCGACTGACCCGGTCGACCGCCAGATAGCTCTGCTCTCTGGATCGGCCCCGGTCGAACGGGCGATCGACTGGCAGAGAGCTCTGCTCTCTGTATCCAGACCTCGGTCGATCGGGCGGTCGACCAGTGGCACAACGGTCAGAAATTTGACCGTTGGTCAGTCAACCAGGTGATCGACCAACAACAGAAATTTCTGCTATCCTTGGCCCAACGACTAGTTTTTGGAATGGGTTATAAATACCCATCCATTTGGGCTGTTTTGATAAAGATTTCAAGAGCAAAAATCTTCATCTTCTTAAGTGTTTTAGCAACAAGTTTTCAAAAAAATTTTGGGCTAAAAGTTATTTGTTTTAAAGGGTTGGAAAATTCAAAGAAAAAGAGAATCTTTAGGAATTAGTTTTGATCTTCATTTATATATCTATCTAGAGTTTTTATTTTTGATTTGTTTTTCAAACTCTTTGTTTTCTCACACTTGAACTATCATATCTATCCTATCTATAGGATCTTTGTTTTGTGAGAAAATTGGTTTGTGGTTTAGTGAGACCACCAAGAGTTGCAAACCTTCTTTTATTTGTGTTTGTTGGTATCCTTCTAAGCGTAGAGGTAATTATGGAGGTTGTGTCGGTATTCCTCTAAGTGTAGAGGTGATTATTAAATGGCTAAGTGCCCATCCCTTTAAGTGTAGAGGTGATTATTTTTGTGCCTTGCCTCTTGTGTAGAGGTTGTGTTTGTTAGAGAGAAGTTGTGTGCTCCTAGTTTGTATTACCCAAATCCTCAGTGGAGGTTCCCTGTGTGAGAAGTCCTGTGTGAACGATTTAGTGAAAATCCTTCTGTGTGAAGGTGGGGACGTAGAGTAGTGGCTCGAACCTCGAAACATATCTTGTTGTTTGTGATTGATCTACTATCTCTAACTCTCTCTCTCCTTTATATCTTGCATTGATTCATATTACTTATATCATTTATATGCTTGGTATTGTTTGGTGTGCCTCACTAGTGTGTAACCAATAGAGCTTTACATAGCAGTTCAACTCTTATTTAGAAGAATTTAAAGGAGATAGTCCAGAGCCCTTACCCGAAATTCGGCTATACTCTTTTGTCACACTAAGTGTGATGCAATTTAGTTTTAATTCCGCATTATTAGTCATTAGATTAGCCATACACCTATTCACCCCCTCTCTAGGTGTACTTACAAAAATGTGCACAAGCCCATAGGCCTTCGGCCGGTCGACCGATTCAAAGAGTTGCTCTCTAGATCTGGCCCCGGTCGACCGATTCAAAGAGTTGCTCTCTAGATCTGGCCCCGGTCGACCGACCAGAGAGGCCTGCTCTCTGGTTTTGGCCATGGTCAACCGGGCAATCAACCGATAGGCTTAGCCTTAAGGGCAGTCGACCGAGCGTTCAACCGGCAACCATAACGATCCGAAATTTGACCGTTAGCCAGTCGACCGGGCGGTCAACTGACAGGCCATTCTGGCCTGATTTTGGACCCCAACAGCTATATTTGGGAATCCTATAAATATGGGTTTTCCTTGCTCTGTTTTCAACAAGATTTTTAAGAGAAAAATTCGCATCTTCTCAAGTGTTTTCAGCAAGTTTTTAAAAGAAGTTTTTATGTCTAATTTTTTTATCTTTTATTGTGTCAAAGTTTCTGGAAAATCCAAGAAAAACAATCCTTTGGGAAATTTGTTTTGTTCTTCATTTTACATATTTATCAAGAAGTTTTTCCCAAGCATTTTCTTTGTTGTCTCTTTTCTAAAATACTTTGTTTTCTCGCATACTTGAGCTATCATCTCATCTATTTTTAAGATCCTGTTTTGTGAGAAATTTGTTTGTGATCATTTGTATCACCAAGTCGCAATCTTTCTTTCCTTTGTGTTTGGCTTTGTGCCTTCCCTCTGAGTAAAGGTGATTATGTTTTTGAGAGAGAAGAGTTGTGTAATCTCATTGTTGAGTTGTAATTCCTCGATGGAGGTCCCTTTGTAAAGGTCCTGTGTGAACATAGTGAAAATCCTTCTGTGTGAAGGCGGGGACATAGAGCAGTGGCTCGAACTTTGAAACATATCCCTGTGTTTACGTTTGATCTACTTTTTCTCAACTCTCTCTATATATATATCTTGAAATATTGTTATTATTGCTCATTTATATACATATTTGGTATAGTTTGTGTACCCACACTTGTGTTGAATCACGAAAGCTTTTAAAGCACCTCAACTCATAATTCAGAGGAATGGAGAGGAGTAGTTCCAGAGCCCTTCACGGGGAATTCACACTCACTCTTGATTACACTTTGTGTGTTAGCAATAAGTTTTTAAATTCCGCATTATTTATCTTAGATTAGCATTACACCTATTCACCCCTCCAATAGATTGACTTGGGCTCAAAAGTGATAGGTTCAGGAACCAATACTAACTCAGGATAATCAACTTTGGGTTTGAGAGTCAGTTTTGGTCCAAGAGTTGAGTCCAAATCAAAGAATCTAATTTTATATTATTTTTCCATCAATGGAATGTGTCTCTCCAAAATTAGTGATTTTATTTCTAGATCTATGGGTACAGGAATAAATGTTGGCTCTAAAAATGGTTCCAACTTGGGTAAGGATACGAAAGTCAACATAGATTCAAAAATTAGAATTGAATCTCAAAGTTGGGGATGGGGTCACATTCACATTCAAGTTCAATTTTATTGAAATGAAAACTTGTCAATTTGTCAATAGGTTTACATTGGTCATATTCAAGGTTTTGTGGTGAAATTGAATCTTGATCAAAGTCTCCAAGACATCATGATTCTTGGTTTTCATCAACATGGTTAGGGCAATCAGGAATGGTTGAATATTTGTTAGGTAGAGTTTCCTCATTCCTATCTTTCACTATATTAATCACACGACTCATTTGTACTTCTAGCCTATTGATAGATTGGAAAAAAATTATATTCGGACCGAATCAGGTTTTCTATACTCCTATCTGAGTCCATAGGTTCTTCTTGTTGTGGGACTTGGAACATGGAGTAAGGATCTTGGATTTGAAAATCTTGTGGGAATTGTGAGTACATCATTTTCAGCTTTTGTTCTTGGGACTTAATCATGACTTCTATACTCTTTATCACCTCAGATTGTTCTTCTATAGGTTGATCATGATTAGAAAAATTAGAAACTGAATGTTGGAATGGTGGTTAATAATATGACTCGGGGGAGCTATATCTCTATTGACTCTGTGAAGAGTAATGATAATTGTTCCAATCTTATTCATAATATTGAGACTAGGGCAAATATTGAATCGGATAAGACCAATCTGGCATACTAAATTGGTTTAAGTTATGATACGCCGGGTTGGTAATATCTGAAAAAGAAGTCGAGGTGTAATATGGATTACCATTAAAATTGAAAAAATTATTGTTATAAGTCATATCACACAAGAATTATCAAAACAAACAAAGAAAAATAAACAAATAAACAAATAAAAGAAAAATCTAGTCTAAGTTAGGGTAAACTTTAGACGTAGACGACTTCTAACTAGTTAGACTGTCCACAGAAGGTATATTGCAGAACGTGACCACAAGTTAATCGACCAGATCGAGGCAAAATTGGTGGGAGGTATCCTTACAAAAGGCAATGGGCCTAATTAAGCCAAACCACTAGCCTTCGAAGTTTCGCTCCTCAATCCCTGACCTTTGACACCGATTTAACAAGAGTCAACTTATAACAACTTCTCCCTTAGGTCAATCTCCTATTATGCCCGAGATATTCTTAGGGCCAACGTCTACTCAGTTTTAGTTAGGTTTGGGTTAGTGAGTGAGGAGATTGTTTATAGGCTAAGGAGGGTAATGACTTCCCCACATTATCTTATTTATAGGACAAGCCCTTAATCAATTTAATGCAACACGTGCATATATATGAAAAGCAACACTTAAGCAATGTAAACAATTCAAAAGTGTTCCTATACTACATGCTATGCACACATACTTTTACTCCAACACTCTTTAACAGTAATGTAAAAGATAAATGAGTTAGGCACGTGCCCAAATGCAAGTCTAGATCATTTTTAACATTTAAAAGATCAATTAGTAGTCTACCATAAATGTCGCGAAAACATAGCTTTTGTCACGTTTGCGCCGCACAATTGTGGGCTCTGATACTCTACCTTCTTGGGCAGAGATACAGACTAGCAATATGTCAACTATAGCCCTTAGATTCTTGAAATCAGCCCCTATACACCAAAATAGAGAAGAAAAAATGATTAATTTGTTAAAGTAAATCAAAAAAAAACTTACCGCCCCTCCCTGACAATGACGCCAAAATTTGATTGAGATTAACGTGCACAGAATACAAAATTTTAAAACTTAAGAATAAAGAGTGTAAGGTGCTTAATACTATCGTGATAGCAAGTGGCTATGCGGGTGATGATCCACAAGGAGGGAGTAGCAATAGAAGCTTTTAACAAGTTCTCTTCTTCTTGAGTTTACAAAAACATTTTAGGAATTTCTTCTCAGTTTTAGAAAAAGAAAACAAAAAGGTTAAGTTAGAAGATGTGAAGAAGATGCTAAAAGAAAATATTGTGATGTTGTTGTTGTTTTATTTACAAAAGAAAAGGAAAAACTAAATAAAGAGAAGAATGTTGGTTTTGGAGTTGGATTTTAAACTAAGAATTAAAAGAAAACTAAAAGCACTTACTTACCTCTTCAATGCTCATATACTTTGGATCCGTCGCTACGACTTACCTAGTCGTTGAAGGCGATCAAGCATGGCGTATAGGATCTTCCATGTTCCCGATCTATACTATGAATAAAAAGGCAAACTAAACTAACAAAAGAATGGTTGTTCATCACCATAGGTCATCAAGGGCACTTGCAATGGCGAAGCAGTCTCGACACTATCGGATTCACTTGGATTACAAACATATCAAAGGAAAGCAAACAAAAAAAGAGTAAAGAAGAAAAAGAAACTTCGATTAGATTCAAATAACAATAAAAGAAAAGATTTACTTACACTGGTGTCACCCTTTGTATAAGCTTGCTCTCATTCCTCCATGAAACTTTCCTCTACTCTCAGTTACATAAAGAATGAAAATTACATAAAAACTAAAAAACTAAGTTACAGACTAAAGAATTGCCGAGCTTCTACTCTTCGTTTCGTCATCCCTGTACACTGAGAATTTACAGTATTTATAGCAAATACAAAATTAAGGAGAGCCTCTGAAGATAGGGGAAGCAAACGCTCCCTCAAATCTTACCAGATTGTCGCGGATCCGCGGCTTTGGCCGCGGATCCGTGGCCATGGCCACATCTAGGGGGAGAATGTGTCTGGTTTGATTCTTTTTCTCTTTTTTCAATTGGATTTTCTAGTTGATCTTCTGATTTCGATGATATCCTCATTGATCTTCAGTTAACCAATTTAATTCACCAAAATCTGAATTTAACCAACTAGATTTGGGATCATCCTCCTTAAACCTAATAGATCTAGTTAAATTTATTTTAATTGGTATTTATTTGATTTTATCCACTTTCTCCTCATGATTATCTTCTGTAAAATAGAAATTTAAGATAAGAAAATTAGCAGATTTATTATTCGATAAATGTAGAAATGTAATAAAAAGAATGCAAAATATATGTATGATCAGATAGTCAAAGTTTGCCTGAGGCTCTGTCTCGAGTGATCTCGATACCTAAGATCTTCTTAGATTCTCCCAAATCCTTCATGTCAAATTCTTTCTTGAACTGTGTTTTAAACTTTTGAACATGTGTCTTGTTTCTCGCAGCAATCAACATATCATCAACATATAATAAAAAAATATATCGGATCATCACTCTGCTTGAAATAGACACAATTATTATACTCATATCGGTTGTATTTGGCCTTGTTCGTGAAAGAGTCAAACCCTTTGTACCACTGCCTGGGAGATTGCTTGAATCCATAAAGAGACTTCTTTAGAAGATACACTTTATTTTCTTTACCTTCCTGAATATAACCTTCAGGTTGTTTCATGTATATCTTCTTTTGTAGTTCACCATGTAGAACTGTAAATCACCTAGAGGGGGTGAATAGGTGATGTGCTAATATAATACCAAATAATGCGGAATAAAAACTCATTATGAAAACTAGATTATCACACAATGTATAATTAAAGAGTGAAGCCGAATTCTCGGTGAAGGGCTTTGGACTTTCTCCTCAAGATTCTTCTAAACTAAGAGTTGAGGTGCTATTATAGCTCTCTTGGTTGAATAGAAATGTGAGCACACAAATCAATATCAAGCATATAGAGAATGATCAATAACAACAATAATAGATATCAAACAACCCAAGCAAGTATATCAATTGAGCACAAGCAATATCAAGCATGTAATAGATGAGCACAAATATAAAAGCATGCAAGATAT
Source organism: Agave tequilana (assembly GCA_038442645.1). Taxonomy (NCBI): domain Eukaryota; kingdom Viridiplantae; phylum Streptophyta; class Magnoliopsida; order Asparagales; family Asparagaceae; genus Agave; species Agave tequilana. The sequence goes on from JAVJIF010019734.1 coordinate 33,325, forward strand.
AAACATAAGTGAGTTGAGAGAGAGATGAGCAATCGCTAACACGGGAGAATTGTTTCAATATTCGAGCCATTTACTCTATGTTTCCACCTTCACCGCAATAAAGGATTTCCACTATAATCAATCCTGCAAGATCACTCGGTGCCACAACACCTTAAATGAGCTCTCTCAAGAACTCTTGGACCCGCAAGTCTCTCACCTATTCCCATAAGAACAACACACGCGAACCTGCAAGCTCGCTAAAATCGTAACCTTTGCAACTTCTCAAATTACAATGGGGAACACTTGGTGATCTCTTCTCTTGATCACCAACAACCACTCTCACAACAAGGATCCCTTATAGGATGGATATAACAATGGATAGCTTAAGCTTGTGTGAGAAAAATAAGATAGATGTGGAGGTGAAAACTCAAGAGAATTCTTTTAAATAAACTCAAGAGAAACACTCTTGATATACTCTCCTTATGAAATATAAGTTAATCTCAAAAACTTGTTAGAAAAACTCTGTAGAAGATAGGAAAACTTGCTCTAAAAACTTGTAAAAATCTTGCCCAAAACTGGCAAAATGACCCCAATATATATAAGGATTTGAAAACTAGCCATTGGGCTCAGTTTTCTGGCCACAAAGGCCTGTCAGTCGACCGGCCGCTGGAACCAAACCGACAGAGAGTTTAACTCTCTGTCGGTCGACCATTAGGTCGACCAACCAAACCCAACAGTGGGTTTGATCCAGTCGGTTGACCGGTCGGTCGACCGCTCAATGGGTTTGTGCATGTTGTGTACGTCGGTCGACCGATCGGTCGACCAAGCCTTTCTTCGATCGACCGGTCGATCGACCACTAGGAGCCAAAAAAACCTGTTTTAACATCTTTTTAAAATACATTTTAAATTTCATAAAATCTCCATAAAATCCACAAAAGTAAGTTTATAGAAATACTATAAAGTATAAATATGTGTGATCAATAATCAATACATGTTACAAACATGTGAACTATTTTTAAGGTAAGAAAATTTAGGTTTAAGCCAAAAACTGTATTTTTTGAAAACAAATTTTCTAAATGGAAAACCGATTTTTTCAAAACTTGTACAAATACAAAAATAAGATATTGAAGCACAATATGCATAGAAACCAATATACAAAGTAAATGAAATATACTTATTTTTAACAATAGGCTCCAAAATAAGTTTTTATAAAACAAAACTTAAACACATGATATAAACTGATCAAAATAAATTATCTAAACATATAAAGTAACAATGTATATGGATGAAATCCAATACACATATAAGCCACGTAAACTTGTTTTGATGAAATTTATTCATGAAACCGAAATATGTATTCTTGAAAAATCAAAGTCAAAACTATATTTTCTAAGAACTAAAACTATTAAATACGAAAATTATGAAATACTTTGTGTGTGAGTGTGTGAGCTTGAGCAATTCACAACTAATCTATCCTTTACATTTTATCCTAAAATAAAAATCTTAAACTTATAAACTTAAACTCAAGTTTTCTTAAAAATCTTCTCTTGAAAATTTTTTCTTCATCTTGGCTTGATCCAGACTTGATCCATGAGCTAGACTCCTCTTTAAGTACTTGATACAATCTTGGAGCGCGAGTTCTTGAATCAACACGTGATAGCTTCAAAATTGACTTTGAATCTTTTGTTGAAGCTAAATACCGACTAAGATCTTGATTGAATATCTGAAACTTAATAAACACAAGATCATTAGTACTATAACTACATGAGTTAATCATCATCAAAACTAGAGTGATGGATTTTTGGGCCAACAATCTCCCTTTTTTTGATGAAAACAAAACTCATGGAGTTATATATGTATGGATTAGAGATAAGCTTCATAGAAGCTCCTCCTTAACTCATGCATAACAATAAAATATATAAATATTCAATAAAGCTCAAACATAAACATATATGCATAAAAAAAAGCATAGCATATATATATATATATATATATATATATATATATATATATATATATATATATATATATATATATATATATTATATATATATATATATATATATATATATAAATCCTAAATATCTCTCCCCTTTTTTGTCAATTCATCAACAAAGGCGTAAAGTGATCAATTAAAATATATATGTGATATAAATCCATGAAGAGGAGAGACTGTAAGGAACTCCCCATATATATATAATTATATGAAGAAAGAGATGACTAAACCCTAACCCATATAAGCAAAATATATAATATATAGATGGAGATGTTCAACTCCTCCTACACACATGTACCGTATAAAGAAAAGAGGTCAAGTTTTTGTTTATATACTACACTCATCATGAATCTATATAGAGAGGAGATGTTAAACTCCCCTTGCATATAAGCAATACATTTTAAAATAAATTTTGAAAACTACTTAAAATAAATTTTGACACCATTTATAAATATCAAAACAAATTTTGATAACCAATCAAAATAAATTTTGATACCAATCGACAAAACAAATTTTAATATCACAAGAAATCTATTAAACAAATTTTGATATTACTTGACAAAATTTTGATAAACCGACAGAAAATATATTAGTTGATACTACTTGTAGATACTACTAATAGATAGATATACAATTTTATAATATAGATACCAATTGTAAACAATTGATACCAATATAAAAATATAATTATTTTCTAAACAAAATATTTATCTCAAAAAGAGTGGAAGTGGGATACCGATTGAAAATAAAATTAAGAAATTTTTCTCTCTTTTTGAAATACCAACAAAATCAATGCATAAGCTTGTAAAAGATATCAATTAATATTTAGAAATAAATCAAGCTTAGCATAAAATAATTTGTGTTATAAAACATATATGTATAAACATTGTTAATCTAGCACACGATATCATATATATGTATGTATGATCAATTTAGATATCAATTGAAATCTAATGCATACATATATGAAAACAAGTATGAGTATACAAAAATCAATTTTCATAATATGCATGTGTATAACTCATAACTACCACCCTTTCATGCATATGTTTAAAAGATATTCAATTAAGAGCATATAAGGCACGGTCTCCCAACCAACCGCCCTTGATAGGGTAAAAGTTTTCAAAAATAGTTTTGAAAATAATATAGTATATGTTCCAATTTAAGAATAAAGAACTAATTTTAAAGTTATTTTAAAAAGTAGAACGAAATCCTTCAAGTAAGGAACACAACATACTTTATTCCATGAAAACATGCTAAATTACACAAAAATTGACACTCAAGATCTATAAAGCACATACATAATCTCATGAAAACAAATTCATGAGTAAACAAAAAGGTAAGTACACAATAATAATGTAAATAACACATTCATGAAGAAAAATCAATAAAGCTCGAAATTCAAAACTAACATGAAATTCTTTTTCTCAAAAATATGATGCATCATATAATCATGCAATAATCAATAAAATTAGGACATACAATATAGAATCAAATATAAAATGAGTACACAAATAAAATAGACAATGTGTCAAGTGAATCAAGTGTAACTCAAGAATTGTACATGAATAACACAAGTTTTAATAAGATTTGCATATCAATATATGATATAAATATATAAATCAATATATACTTTAACTAAAGCATACAAAAACATGAATCAATCAAAAAAATAGACATGTAAATTCATTTGAAAACATGAACATTATTTTCAAAAATACATACATAGTTAGGCAACCAATCAACTCAACTATAGCACAAAACAACATATGATAGAGTCTAAGTTGCATTACTAGCATATAAGTATTAAAAAAAAATTAAGTGTGGAGGATGAAATGGTTACTAATACCGATGTAATCAATTTATTTCTCCAAAACGAGTTGGTCCTCCACCATGCTTCCTTAATAGTGATACATCAATTTAATTTGACCTCTAAGCTTAAAATGCATCTATCACCAAGGCACCAATTCTCTCACGATTTGTAAGAGCCCACATCTTATATCAAAAATAAGAGGTGAAGATTTTGGTACTCATATCTTTTTGCGTCCATGGGGGTTAGTAACAATAGGAACCCAAACATTTTTATTTGTAAAATTTAAAGAATTTAATCTATCAAAGTAAAATTTTACAAGATGGTCTTTACAGCTGCAATGTGTACATGTGTAAACTCTAGTATACATACAAGTGTTATGTATATGAGCATGGTGTGCATATGTATGCGATAGATGGTGTACATGAATATGTGGAATATGTTTCTTGCGAAATATAGATTCCAATTTATTATGATTAAATGCACATTGGCTCAAAGTAGAGCCTAGACAATCAATATTTTTCTTCAAAATACAAATATTATTTTCAACTTAAGAAGAAGAAACATGTGCATGAGAAACAAAAACATTTTTCTTTTTGGATATAGAAATCTTTTCTTTTTCCTTCAAAATAATTTTCTTTTTCAAAGAATCATTTTCCTTCAAACAATCTCTTTTTCTTTAGACATCAAAACAACTTGATTTTTCAAAGATTCATTTTATTTTGAAATAATTTCAAATTTATTTTATAAAGAATCTTTTTCTTTTAAAACAAAATCATTTTCATTTTTTAATCTTTTGTTTTCAACTTTTAACTAATCATATTTTTTAAGAAGTTTTTGACAAAACAATGCAAGCTCATCATATGGCATCTTATCTTCATTATCAAGTTTGGAATCAAAATTTACCTCAAGGAGGTCATCTCCTTGGACCATATAGCACCTATTAGAAGCATTACTTCCTTCATCTGAGTCACTCTCCGTTGTGTTTGTTTCCTAAGAGAGATGAGAGTGTTCCAAACTATAAAAGCCGACTCAATGTTAAAAACCCTAGATAAATATTCATCATTTAGGATTGACTTCAAAGTATGAATGGATTTTGAATTAGCCTCAACATGCTTGCCATTTACAAAGTAAGAATCTTTAATAGTGGTCAGATAGATATGAATACCTAAGGCCTTGAGATACATGGGTATCTTAACTTTTCAAGTTTAAAAGTTAAGAATATCAAACATAAGAGGTGCAATGAAAACTATATGTATGTATGCAAATATTGTGATTAACAAAAATAGGATCTTTAACTCTAAGTTATTAGACCTAAATCAGGAGCACCAAGCTCTGATACCAATTGTAAATCACCTAGAGGGGGTTGAATAGGTGATAAGCTACTCTAATGCCAAATAATACGGAATAAAAACTTATTATGCAAACTAAGCTATCACACAATATATAACCAAAGAGTGAAGTCGAATTTCCGGTGAAGGACTCAAGATTTTCTCCTAAGATTCCTCTACATCAAGAGTTGAGCTGCACTATATCTCTCTTTGTTGAATAAAAGTGTGAGCACACAAATCAATATCAAGCATGTAGATAATGAGCAATAACAATTATGCTAGATATCAACAACCCAAGCAAGTATATCAATTGAGCACAAACAATATCAAGCATGTAATAGATGAGCAAAAATATAAAAGCATGCAAGATATAAACACAAGTGAGTTGGGAGAGAAATGAGCAATCGCAATGTCACGCCCCGCTTTCCAAAATACGCTGGAGCGGAGATGCGACAAGATTCGGCAACGTATACATGCGAGGAAAATACCCCACACATATACGCTAAGCCTAAAATAATCTGAGCAAGCTGTAAAATCTACTATGATAAATCAATATCACTGCAATATGACATATAAATATCTAACACAATGATAGCAGATAAATAAATGAAAGAAATGACAGCAGGATGCGATATAGATAGAACCAGAAAATAACATGAATAAAATAGTAAGAATACCTATAATCAAGAAAAGAGAGACTCCACCTTCTTGTAATGCGTACGAGCTCAATGAAACCTGAACAATATAAGAAAATATCCAATACCCTTGATGTACGAATCCAGGGTTGTCAGAAGCGACCTAATGAGTGTGTGTGTGTGTGTGTGTGTGTGTGTGTGTGTGTGTGTGTGAAGAGGAGTGCTTGTGCATATAAACAATGTGTACAGAATAATAACAAGATAACTGTAAACATAAGATAACTAAATAACATGATAAACAAACAACTGAATAACAGTAACATAAATAAGCGTGCAGATAAAAGACAAGTAAAATAACTGTAAAGAACAACTGATGTCAAAAGGTTTAACCTAGCATATGTCACTAGTTTGATGTATAATCCTATATCTATCATAGTTTATACATGTATATACAGTCAGGATCACGGTTAGTCACAATACATTAACAGTTTATCATTATTAATTATGTTAGCGAACACCAATTGCTACATGTAATAGACGCATCCCATACTACGCCTACTATACATGCTAATCGAGGTCTTCAATTATTGAAACTGATCGGTTGGAGACATTATCTGTGTTTTAGGTGGGTCCCGTGCATACCCGGGACCACGGCTAGACTCCTGGCGCTGAACCAGGACCTACCGCAAGGTAGTCAGGAACATGTATAACAGGAACAGGTACATGTATAACATGTATAACAGTAACATGAAACAGGACGGGGTGCCAGTCACCCCACGGGAATCCTGCAGTGGAACCTTCTTTTGGCTATGCAACCTAAATCCTAGGTCCACCCAAAATATAGACGTTGTCTCCTCCACCAATTTCCCCAATCCCAGTGTAAGTTGTTTAATATTATGTCTTGTTATTAAGTTATTAAGATTACTTAATGTGCATGTTACTTGCATCACTGGGATAACTCTGTGATAGTCATGGTAACAATATCAACATGTATAATCAGGATACCGGTATAACAGGAATATATAATATCAGTGAAACAGGATACCGGTATAACAGGAATATGTAACAAGTACAACATAAGGGTGTTATTACCGTGTAACAATATTTTCTCAGTAGGTAAGTAACATGGATAATAGTATATAGTATCAGGTAGATATCATGTATAATCAATCAATCAGCCTCAAGATCAATATACTACATTCTAAGATTTATTACCACTAGATCAGTTACAAGGTCAAGTCTGGTCTAAGGTATATCAATACTATACCTAAGCCAACAACAGCAATCTACCAACACATGAAATGTTACTGATACAAGCTCATATCAACTACATAAATAAGTGAATCAATCAATAATGTCTCATGAAATGATACAAGTGAGAATACTAGTAAAATATCTCAGACAGTCACTGAAATGATGAAAGTGAAACACAAGTATTTATTGACAACGGTAAATAACGAAAAAGACAAAAGTAAACACTCACAACACGATTAAATAAAATTTAACAAAGAAGTAAAACACTCACAAAATAGAATTATAGAAGGAAAGAAAACTCACAAAATTTTTATTTACTTCAAGAAGAAAGAGAACACCCTCAACAAAATTAAATAAAATTAAACAAGGAAGTGAAACACTCGCAACAAAATTAAATAATACTAAAATACTCAATGAGAAAATAAAAAACACTCACCTGAGCTAGATCACAATCCAAAGTACTACAAATCCTAGAATTTCGGTAAATCTACATAAAGTATTTCAACAGAAATTGTTAGGATCTTTTATTTATTTAATCTAGATTAATTAACTTAAGGTTCGGAGTATGATCCTCTAGATTACATGAACTTAATAGGTTTAATTTGACTAATTTTTAAATCTTCTTTTATTGGGTTTTTAAAGGCTTTTTAATATTAAATTTCTTAACGGGTTCGAATTTACCATTTAACAAAACTGACTTTAAAAGGGGGGTAATTTGATTTAATTTATGTTGCTATTCTTCTGAAAAATTTTATCAGTAGAAGTAGTGTAGATTGTTATTTATATTTTTCTCTATTTTTATATTTTTAATAAATTATTTTAATATGCCAAATTCATCTTTCTCTCTTTATCTCTTTCGTTCTTTCTTTTCTTTTTTTTAAACACAACAGCCCAGGCCCAGGCCTAGTCAAGGCCCGGGCTGGACCAGGCCAGGACCAGGCCTGGTCCAAGAGTCCTTTTCTTTTTTCTTTTTTTCTGTTTTTGTTTTTTATTAATTTTTAACAGGGCCTAAGCCCTGTTTATAGTGCAGCCCAACCGGCCTGGCTCGGGCCAGGCCAGGCCGGCCCAGGCCATCCTTTCTATTTTTTTTAAGTGTATGAACAGTGGGCCGGCCCAGCCCACTGTGCACTAAACAGACCCGAGTGTGGTCTGCACCCGGGTGGCCTGCTGTAAGCTCTCGGCCATTTGCCGAGAGCAGGCCGAAAAAATTTCTTTTTTAATTTTTTTGAAAATCCTTTATAAAAACTTTGAAAAAAATATGTAACTATAAATTGGTAGATCTACAGATGTTTTTTTTTAGATTTTAGATTGGATTTTTGATGTATAAAATTATTGATAGAGATCATGGTATAGACATGATTATTAATAAACAATTTATACCAATAAATTTTAGAAAATAAATTACTTACTTGGATTTGATTTGTTCAAATCAAGGCTTTGTAGAGTATTAAAATTATGATTATATAAAAAATATTTTAGGTAAATTTCTAGGAACCAATAATTGTTTTGCGGTGAGTTTTAGCAGATTGCTGAAATTAATAATTTATTCTTGTGGTTCTAATTTAATTTATTATTTTTTTCTTTAAAAAAATTGAAATTAAATTCATAATATAGATTTACTTACTTGAGTTGTTCCTCCTTGCTTTCTCCTCAATCCATGTACCACGAAGCTCTTTTGTTTACCATCCACTTGAGGAGAAAGAAATATGAAAGTGGGGAGGATTTAGATTAGGGTTTTCTCTTGAGGTAGAAGTGAAAGAAAGGGTTTGGGTCTTTATATAGGTCATTAGAGATTTTAGAAACCTGAATTCTAATTAGGTTAGATTACTTAATTTAGCAATTTAGATAAAATTGAAGGTTGCTAAAATCTCAAGGAGATCCAATTTAGATATGATTTTTGTTAGGATTTAATTTAGGATTAGGATTAGGATTGGGTTTTTGAGTTAATGGATAAGGATCTCATGATAATGGGTTATGGGTTTTATTTAGGCTTTAATTAGAAGAAATAAGTAATATAAATAATAGAAAGATAGAGAGTGAGCTTGCGGGCTTAGTTTTTGGGCTTAAAGAAAAATAGGAAAAGGAGAAGAAAATGAATGAAAATAAGAAGTGGGCTTGGCTCATGTGGGCTTAGCATAAAAAGAAAAGAAAACAAAAGGAAAGGAGAATGGGCTGAGCTTATTGGGCTTGGATGAAAATAATAATACTACCCATTAATAATAATTTAAAATAACTAATATAAGCAATAAGAGTCTACAAATCATAAATAATAATACTAATAATGATACTAAATCAAGCTAATTAATAATAATAAGATAATAGGTAGAATCAGGAAAATTTTAAATAATAATAATATGATATTATTAAATAGGGGATATTACACGCAAATACGGGAGAATTGTTTTGAAGTTTGAGTCACTTACTCTACATCCTAGCCTTCACTACAATGAAGAATTTTCACTATAATAGGATCATGTACGATCACTCGGTGCTACAGCACCTACAACAACCTCCCTCAAGAACTCTTGACCCGCAAGTCCCCTCACTTGTTCCCGCAAGAACAACACACGCGAACACGTAAGCTCGCCGAGGTCGCAACCTCTACAACTCCTCAAATTACAATGTGGAACACTTGGTGATCTCTTCTCTTGATCACCAACAACCACTCTCACAATAAAGATCCCTATAGGATGGTGTTGGCCCAAAGGCCTTCCACTCTAGTTTTGATGATGATTAACTCATGTAGTTATGTGTACTAATAATCTTGCAATGTTTAAGTTTCAGATATTTGACAAGATATTAGTTGGTGAAATCTTCCACACATCTTTCACATGTTGATTCAAGAGCCCGAGCGTCAAAGATCATATATAGCACTTGCTCGGTGAATCAAGGAGTTTTTTGGATCGAGCCGACTTGGAGATTGCGCTCTAGCTTGGAGATTGCGCTCTACAAGAAGACTTAGGTATCCATAGTTTTAGTTTGGGTTTAGATCCTAATTGTAAAGATTAGAATAGTATGATAAGCTCAAGTTCACAACACACACCTTTCATGTTTTGATTTTCGGTTTTAGGTTTAACCGATCTTGGTTTTCATGAATAGATTTTTTATCAAAACAAGTTTACATGGTTTATGTATATTAGATTTGTTCTATATACATGCATGCTTCAATTGTTTAGACAAACTTTGTTTGATAATCTATTCCATGTGTTTTATGTTTTGGTATTTACAACAAAACATATTTTTGGACTTAATGACAAAAATCATGATATATATATGTTTCTTGTATATTGAATTTCTATTCATATACAATATGCTTCAAAGTGTTTAAATATCATATTTTTGTATCTTGGATGAGTTTTAGACAATGTGTATTTTCTATTCAAAATACAAAGTTTTAGAAAATACGGTTTTTGGTTTTTGGCAAAATTTCTATGACACAAAAATAGTCAAATATGTTTGAAATTTGTGTTAGGATTTTTAACACAAGTTTGTATTTCAATATAAAATGATAAAACTATTTTTGTGAAATTTTAGAGATTTTGTGGGATTTATTATAATATTTTTTCCCCAGATTTCAGACCTGTTTTTGTCTGCCAGGCTTGGCCGGTCGACTGGTACGGTCGACCGCACCAAAGAAGCCAGTCGACCGTTCCGGTCGACCGACGTGCACGGATACGTGCACGCTGGCTGACTCTGTAGCCGGTCGACCGAAGCGGTCGACCGACGGAGAGCTGTTGGCTCTCAGGAATTCTCGGTCGACCGAGGCGGTCGACCGGTAGCCACAACGGATCAAAATTTGACCGTTGGGCGGTCGACCGTCCCGGTCGACCGGAAGGCTATTTTTGGCAAAACTGCTGCCAAACGGCTATTTTCTGGATTAGCCTATAAATACCCCATTTGCAAGAGTTTTTCTCTAAGATTTTTTGTGCGAATTTTTCCTGATTCTCTGGTGTTTTCAAAGCAATCAAAAGAAGTTTTTGTGCTTGATTTGAACAATCTATTTTGGTGTTTGATTAGGGTTTGGAAATATCAAAGAAAGGGTGTTTTGGGAAAAGCTTGTGATTGAACTACTCTATATTGTTTTCTTGATTTTCCCAAGGATTTTCTTTGTGATTTCTGATTTCTATTCCTTTGGTTTTCTCCACACTTGAGCAAAAATCTACTATCTATATCTATAGGATATTTGTGTGGGAGAAGAAGTTGTTTGTGGTTGTTGTTGTGACCACCAAGTTGTAACCCAATCTTTTCTAGCTTTGTGCTTTGGGTTGTATCCCTCTAGTTGAGAGGTGATCCTTGTATTGGTTGGTGATTGGGAGTTTGTTGTATTAGTTTGGAAATTAGCCTCAAGGAGGAGGTTGTGATTGTAAAGAGGGGAGTTGGGTACTCCTTGTGAGAGTTCTTAGTGGACTTGCTAGTGGATTAGAAATCCTTCGTGTGTCGAAGGCGGGGATGTAGAGCTGGGTGCTCGAACCTCGAAACATATCTCTGTGTTTGCGCTTGATCCATTGGCTCTCTCTCTACTCTCTCTTTACTTTGTGCCTTGCATTTACTTACATTGCTCATTCATATTTGCTTGGCTTGGTTGTGTGCATCATTTGTTGATAGCACTTGAGTGTAATTTGCATTAAGTTTTTAAATTCCGCATTTAGTTCATAGATTAGCATTGTCACCTATTCACCCCCCTCTAGGTGACTTTTCAATTGGTATCAGAGCTAGCGCTCCTGATATTTAGGTTTAACGCCTAGGAGTGTGATCTTGGTTTGCTAATCTTCATTTGCATTTGCACACATATAGTTGCACTAATGGCTAGCCCTCCCATGTTTTGACCATTTTAGACTTAATGATTGGAAGGCTAATATGACTAAACATTTAAAAGACCTAGGACATCTAGTTTATCAAGCCATTACCATAGATTCCCTCCCAAATAGTAGCAAGCATAAGAAGGCCAATGCATTAGCACTTAGAGCACTTAGAGCATCTCTAAATGAATTTCTTTTACCCGTTTTTGATCACTATGATTCGGCTTTTGCAGTTTGGAGCATCTTGACGTCTCCCGAGCTTCCAAGGATAATTAACAAAATGAGGAGATGTAAAAGAGAAAAGTCCGAAGAGCAATGTCTCATGGTCCAAGGGAAGAACTCCCTTGAGGTACAATCGGATTCTCATATTGATGATAGCTCTAGTTCCTATTGCCATGGTTGTTTTGAAGTTCAAACTTTAAATATGGAACTTGCTCAAAAGCTTGAAAATTTGTTGGAAAAACATGATTTGTTGAAAGAAGATAATCTTGTGTTGAAAAATGAATTAAAAGATTTATGCTCTAATTTTGAATTGGTTTTGCAAGAGAAAGAAGAGATCACTAGTGAACGTGACTCACTACAATCTCAACTTGAACTTGCACTTAAAGAGATTGAAGATTTGAAAAACAAAAATGATTTTGATGATGTTGTAAAGCATAATGAGATTTTATCTTCAAAATTAGATTTTACTTTTAAAGAAAATCTTACTTTGAAAAATGATATTGATTCAATTACTAGAGAATTGGATTTGGTTTTGATTAAAAATAAATCTTTGCAAAAAGAGATTGATGTTTGCCATGCTAATGTTGCTTCATGTTCTAGCACACCTATTGCATGCTCCACTTTATCTCCTAACATTGAAAATGATATACTTGTTTTGAAGAAAAGTGTTGATAGTTTGGGCTCCACTTTGAGCCATTGTGCCATGAATCACACACGTTTGGAAACCTTGATTCGCAAGAAACAAGTTCCAACCTTGCATGCACACCCATCTAGGCATACACATGCTTCTCATGATCACCATCATCATATGTATGCTCACGTGTACACATGTACACATTGTGGTCGAAAAGGCCACCTTGCTAGATTTTGTTTTGATCGCATTTATCATGAAAATTTAGCAACTAATTTTGTTTGGGTGAGAAAAGAAACTAACCCCCGTGGACCCACTAGAAAATGGGTACCAAAAATCACCTCTTTGGCTTTTGATGTAGGTGGGAGCTCTCGCATCACGTGAGAGTAGAGGTACCTTGAGGTGGATGCGTTCCGAGCTTGAATGAGAACTATTTGGATGCTTCACTCTCAAGGAGATTTGGTGGAAGGACCACCGTGTTTTGGAGAACTAGAGATGCACCTTCATCGGTTTTGGTATCATTCTCTAACTCCCATTTTTATTTGCATGCTTTTAATGTTCATCTATTTATAGCATGTCATGTTTTGTTATTCATTATGCCTATGCCATGCTTATTAGATTAATGTTATACATGTTTAGTTCCTTGAGCACCCATGTTTCATATGGATCTATATTTAGTGTCTCACCTTGTTTAAGCTAACATGTATGCCCTAGATCTAATGCACATGCATATGCATAATGATCATATGATGTTCATGATTCCATGATTTTTGTTTAGATGATTATATGGATGTTTGTGATATATCTTGTGTGCATTTCATCATTGCACTTTATTCATTCTTTGTTCGATCTATTCTCATACAACAAGGTTGCATTGCGCACCTCTAACCCATTCAAGGGGAATCAGGAGGAAGGAGTTCAGAACCCTTCACGGGTATACGGCTCTTAGTCTTGTTTTGAGAGATCGTTGCATCATACATCCATCTTAGTTTTAAAAGGTCATTAATACTTCATATTTTTGATTAATATGATCATATTGATTTTTGACCCGTTTTATGCCTCATGATTTGATTACTTGCTTGAATGTAAGTTTTCATTAAAACTAGGATTTATACTTGTACAACTAGTGAGCTACAAATAGACCTCTATATATTTGTGCTTGAACGCTCATTTGTAGTCATTTGATGTACTAGTATAGTCTAGTTTTGATGATTCATGCATTTGACTTGTATCCCTCATTTTTAATGTGTTTCTATGATCTTGTGGTTGACTTCATGTATATGTCTATCTTGTCCAAATTATTGTTTATACATATACATCCTTGAGCCACGTGCCTTCATGCATATACTTTTGTGGACTCTTCATGTTTGGGATATGTATGTATACTTTAGTTTGTACATGACATACATATGCTTTGAAGTTTAAATCATTATGATGATTTCCATGTTTGATTGTGATTTCAATTGATATGATGATTTCAATAAATTACATGATTCACTATTATATCAAGATTTGATAATTTCTATATTAAGCTTAATTGTCCATTTTCATGATGAAATGTATTTCACATTACACTTGTTCACTCACTTTATTATGTTTCTCATGATTGTGTTTTTCATGAGTATGATATGAGCTTTATGGACTTTGAGTGTTTAGTGATCTTGTGATTTTCATGCTTTATGAAAAATCCTTTTGTTTTATCTTGAAGGATTTCTACTAGTTTTCAAATTTTCATAAACTAGTTGGTATTCTTCAAATTGGTAGAGATTTTCAAACATACTACATTTTCAAACCTATTTTTGAAAACCCCTACCATCTATGGGCGGTTGGATGGGAGATCATGTTCTTGTATGCTTTATAATGAAAATCCTTTTTATCTTGAACCATGATTGGGTGGTAGGTTATATGAGATATACACTTGTATTTATTGTTTTTTCAATTGGTATCATTGAATTCTTTCTATTTGGTATCAATCTTGACATCCTTTTGTATACTCATATATGTTTTGTATGCTTACAATTCATATAGTATCAATTTCAATTGGTATCTATTTATTACATACATATATAGATGATTTATTTGTGCTTCAAGATATCAAAATTTTGTTTATGCTTAGCTTGAACTTTTCAAATTGAAACAATGTTAAAGCAATTTTCAATTGATTTAATTTTCAATTGGTATCTTGTGTTTTAAAGAATAATAGTTTCATTTGGTATCAAGATTTGTTTTTAAGGAAATTCAAAATTAGTATTGTTTAATTCCAAAATTGGTATCTAGTTTGTTTGTTTACAATTGGTAGGTTATTTGTTTACTTACTAATTGTATCAAGATTTTCATTTTTTTTTGTGTTTTTCAATTGATTTGTTGTTTTTCAATTGGTATCAATATACACTTCATTGCCACATTTTTTTTTTGGTATCATATTTGATTTAACCCTTATTAGTTCTTTGCTTTGAACAAAAAGGGGAGAAAAATTTATTTTTTTAACCCTTTTTGATGATTGACAAAAAGGGGGAGAAGAATTTGAGTTTTATATGCATATTTGTGTTTGCATATAGTTTACATTTGATGAAAAGAAGCCTTGTTTATATGCATGTCTATGCATGTTTTATGTTTCATTTTTATTGGTATCAAGAGCATGTTTTGATATTGTTTTAAACACATATAAACATGTTTTAAGAACATTCATTATATAACATGTTTTAAGAACATTCATTGCATATCTTATATGTTTTATTGTTATGCATGAGTTAAGGGGGAGCTTCTTTGAAGCTTTACTTTAATCCATGCATATATAACTCCATGAGTTTTGTCATCATCAAAAAGGGGAGATTGTTGGCCCAAAGGCCTTCCACTCTAGTTTTGATGATGATTAACTCATGTAGTTATGTGTACTAATAATCTTGCAATGTTTAAGTTTCAGATATTTGACAAGATATTAGTTGGTGAAAAATTTCACACATCTTTCACATGTTGATTCAAGAGCCCGAGCGTCAAAGATCATATATAGCACTTACTCGGTGAATCAAGGAGTTTTTGGATCGAGCCGACTTGGAGATTGCGCTCTAGCTTGGAGATTGCGCTCTACAAGAAGACTTAGGTATCCATAGTTTTAGTTTGGGTTTAGATCCTAATTGTAAAGATTAGAATAGTATGATAAGCTCAAGTTCACAACACACACCTTTCATGTTTTGATTTTCGGTTTTAGGTTTAACCGATCTTGGTTTTCATGAATAGATTTTTTATCAAAACAAGTTTACATGGTTTATGTATATTAGATTTGTTCTATATACATGCATGCTTCAATTGTTTAGACAAACTTTGTTTGATAATCTATTCCATGTGTTTTATGTTTTGGTATTTACAACAAAATATATTTTTGGACTTAATGACAAAAATCATGATATATATATGTTTCTTGTATATTGAATTTCTATTCATATACAATATGCTTCAAAGTGTTTAAATATCATATTTTTGTATCTTGGATGAGTTTTAGACAATGTGTATTTTCTATTCAAAATACAAAGTTTTAGAAAATACGGTTTTTGGTTTTTGGCAAAATTTCTATGACACAAAATAGTCAATATGTTTGAAATTTGTGTTAGGATTTTTAACACAAGTTTGTATTTCAATATAAAATGATAAAACTATTTTTGTGGAATTTTAGAGATTTTGTGGGATTTATTATAATATTTTTTCCCAGATTTCAGACCTTTTTGTCTGCCAGGCTTGGCCGTCGACTGGAACGGTCGACCGCACCAAAGAAGCCAGTCGACCGTTCCGGTCGACCGACGTGCACGGATACGTGCACGCTGGCTGACTCTGTAGCCGGTCGACCGAAGCGGTCGACCGACGGAGAGCTGTTGGCTCTCAGGAATTCTCGGTCGACCGAGGCGGTCGACCGGTAAGCCACAACGGATCAAAATTTGACCGTTGGGCGGTCGACCGTCCCGGTCGACCGGAAGGCTATTTTTGGCAAAACTGCTGCCAAACGGCTATTTCTGGATTAGCCTATAAATACCCCATTTGCAAGAGTTTTTCTCTAAGATTTTTTGTGCGAATTTTTCCTGATTCTCTGGTGTTTTCAAAGCAATCAAAAGAAGTTTTTGTGCTTGATTTGAACAATCTATTTTGGTGTTTGATTAGGGTTTGGAAATATCAAAGAAAGGGTGTTTTGGGAAAGCTTGTGATTGAACTACTCTATATTGTTTTCTTGATTTTTCCCAAGGATTTTCTTTGTGATTTCTGATTTCTATTCCTTTGGTTTTCTCCACACTTGAGCAAAAATCTACTATCTATATCTATAGGATATTTGTGTGGGAGAAGAAGTTGTTTGTGGTTGTTGTTGTGACCACCAAGTTGTAACCCAATCTTTTCTTAGCTTTGTGCTTTGGGTTGTATCCCTCTAGTTGAGAGGTGATCCTTGTATTGGTTGATGATTGGGAGTTTGTTGTATTGGTTTGAAAATTAGCCTCAAGAGGAGGTTGTGATTGTAAAGAGGGGAGTTGGGTACTCCTTGTGAGAGTTCTTAGTGAACTTGCTAGTGGATTAGAAATCCTTCGTGTGTCGAAGGCGGGGATGTAGAGCTGGGTGCTCGAACCTCGAAACATATCTCTGTGTTTGCGCTTGATCCATTGGCTCTCTCTACTCTCTCTTTACTTTGTGCCTTGCATTTACTTACATTGCTCATTCATATTTGCTTGGCTTGGTTGTGTGCATCATTTGTTGATAGCACTTGAGTGTAATTTGCATTAAGTTTTTAAATTCCGCATTTAGTTCATAGATTAGCATTGTCACCTATTCACCCCCCTCTAGGTGACTTTTCAGATGGATATAGCAATGAATAGTTCAAACTTGTGTGAGAAAAATAAGATAGATGTGGAGATAAAAAAACTCAAGAGAATTCTTTTAAATAAACTCAAAAGAAACACTCTTAGTAAACTCTCCTTATGATATGGAGTTAAGCTCAAAAAGTTGTTGAAAAAATTCTGTAGAAGATAGGAAAAACTGGCTCTAAAAACTTGTAAAAATCTTACCTAAAACTTGCCAAAAGACCACATAAATATAGGGATTTGAAAACTAGACGTTGGGCTCAGTTTTCTGGCCAGAATGGCCTATTGGTCGACCGGCCAGTCGAATGACCAATGGTCATATTTCTGACCGTTGGGGTTGCCTGTCGACCGCCCGGTCGACCAACAAAGAGTTTAACTCTTTGTCAGTCGATCGTTCGATCGACTGACTAAACCCGAAAGTGGGTTTGATCTAGTCGGTCAACCGGTCGGTCGACTGCTCAATAGGCTCGTGCATGTTGTGCATGTCGGCCGACCCATCGGTCCACCGCCAACAGCCCAAAAACCTGTTTTAATATCTTTTTAAAATACATCTTAAATTTCATAGAATCTCCATACAATCCACAAAAATAAATTCATAGAAATACTATGAAGTACAAATATGTGTGATCAAAAATCAACACATATTACAAAAATGTGAACTTTTTTTGAGGTAAAGAAATTTAGGTTGAAACCAAAAATCGTATTTTACAAAAATAAACTTTCTAAATGAAAACTTGATTTTTTTTCAAAACTTGTACAAATACAAAAACAATATATTGAGACACATTTGAAGCATAGTATGCATGGATAGAATTCAATGCACAAAGTAAATGAAATATACTTATTTTTGACAATAGGCTCCAAAATAAGTTTTGATAAAAACAAAACTTAAACACATGATATAAACTCATCAAAACAAGTTATCTAAACAATGTGAAGTAACAATGTATATTGATGAAATTCAATACACATATAAACCATGTAAACTTGTTTTGATGAAATTTATTCATGAGACCAAAAGATATATTCTCGAAAAACCAAAACCAAAACTATATTTTCTAAGAACTAAAACTATTTAACATGAAAGTTATGAAATATTTTGTGTGTGTATGTGAGCTTGAGCAATCTACAACTAAAACAAAAATCTTAAACTTACAAAGTTAAACTCGAGTCTTCTTGAAAATCTTCTTCTTCTTCTTGACTTGATTTAAACTTAATCCATGAGATAGGCTCTTCTTTGATGCAATCTTCAAGCGCCAGCTCTTGAATCAATACGTGATAGCTTCAAAACTTGACTTTGAATCTTTTAATGAAGCTAAATACCGACTAAGATCTTAATTGAATATCTGAAACTTAACAAACACAAGATCATTAGTACTATAACTACATGAGTTAATCATCATCAAACTAGAGTGATGGTCCTTTAGACCAACAGAAATGTTATTTTAACATTCATCTACTCTAACTCTAGATCAAACTGAATAACTATCGCCAATAACATCCGAATAGATGTACCTTGACTACAGAAGAAAAAAATCTCATTGTAGTCAATACCCTCCTTCTGAGCATATCCTTTGGCAGCTAAACTGACTTTGTACTACTCATTGTCTTTCTTGCGAAAGACTCATCTGCAACCTATTGCCTTGGAGTCCTTTGAAAGATAGACTAACATCTATGTTTGATTTCTATCCAAAGACTCCATCTCTTACTCCATGGCTGTAATCCGCTTGTTGTGGTCATCTGTCTCGATCGCTTTCTGTAACTGTCAGGTTCTCCTATTTCTGTTACTAATACGAAAGAGACATGATTATCGTTCCAGCTATACCTTGTTGGTGGCACCGCAACTCCAACTGACCGCCTAAATGATCTGGGTTGCTCATGAGTAGCCTCATGGTTGTCTCCATCTAGGTCTGCAGGGTCTTCTTCTGACCCTTCAGGCTTTTTAGGGCTCTCTGAGAACTTAACTTCTTTTTCCCGAGTGTCTTCTGAATTGTCTGAAGCTCCACCTTGCACTTTATCCTCCATCTCTTACTTTTCTCGCAACATTGATTCTTTATCAAAGACCACATCCCTTCTGGTAAAGGCGCTCATTTTCTCGGGTCCCCAAAGTCTGAAATTCTTGACTCCTTTGGTGAACCCGTAAGATATACTTCTTAGACTTGGACTCCATTTTGTTCCTTTTCTGACTATCAACCAAACTATATGCCGGGCAACCGAAAATTCATAAGGTTGTATAGTCCATAGATACTCCTCGCCATATCTCCTCTTGGATCTGAAGATCAATAACTGTTAATGGTCACATGTTTACGAGATAACTCACATGATTCACTGCCGCTACCTAAAATCCTTCTAACATGTCAACCTGTAATCTGATACTGCGAGCACGCTTTGTAAGTATTCGATTCATTCGCTCTGCTACTCTGTTTTGTTCTGGTCGCTTTTGAATATTAAGCTGGTGTTTGATGCCCTTACTTGCTAAGTAGTCTTTCAATTCTTTGGAAGTGTACTCGCCTCCATTATCAGACCTCAAGACTTTCACCTTCCACCCTATCTGATTTTTCACCAAAGTTTTTCACTCCTTGAACTTCTGAAAAAATTTCAATTTCTACTTCAAGAAGTATACCCAAACTTTTCTTGAAAAATCATCTATGAAAGTAACATAGTACCTAACACCTGCAATGGATGCTACTGGCAAAAGCCCCACACATCTGTGTATATGAGATCTAGCAAGCCCTTTGTCTTATGCTGAGATATAGAGAAAGCTACTCTATGTTGCCTACCCATAATACAAAATTTACAAGATCAAGTTTTTAATATTTGATACCTGGTAGAGCACTCCTTTTGTGCAGGACTTGAAGACCTCCTTCGCTCATGTGTCCAAGACGCATGTGCCAAATTCTTGCAATATCCTCCTTCTCTGTTGTTGCTGAAGCATCACCAATAATAATGCTTCATGTCAACTTGTACAAGTTTGTTGTCCGTTCTCCTTTGAGAATCATCATGGATCCTCTAGTAACTTTGATTCCTCTATCTGTACCAGAAAACTTGTACCCTCGAGCTTACAAAGCTCCCAATGAAAAAGACTCTTCTTTAAATTCGAAACATATCGAAGGTTCGTGAGGGTTCAAATCATTTTATCGAATATCCTCATATGAATGTTGCCAATGCCTATAGTCTTACACATGACATCTTTTCCTATCAGGATAGAGCCTCCATCATAAGACTTTTAAGTACTGAACCACTCTCTTTTTAGGCACATGTTGTATGTGCACCCCGCATCAAATAACCAAGCATCTAAGTATTAACCTTTTTCTGACTCAGTCGTCAAGACATCATATGAATCCTCATCTGCTTCTTCGACAACCTCTACTTGGTATGACTTTTCACTGGTATTAGCCCAATCAGAATCTTTGCCGCCTTTCCTCTTCAGCATCTCCTTGTATTTCATATAATTTTTCTTGATATGCCCTGATTTCTTGCAAAAGTAGCAATAGAAACTGATAGAAACCTCCGGATCCCTTTTGGTCTCCTACTCTTTGATCTTTCCCTTTGGCCCTTGTCAAACAATCCTGAGACATCTTCTGTAGAATCTGTCTTCCTCATCAGCTCATTATTCTAGAGTATCTACATGACATTTTCTAGCTCTAAGATCTCCTTACCATACATAATGGTGGTTGTCAAGTGGTCATAACTTGATGGAAGAGAAGAGAGTAACAGAAGAGTTTTGTTTTCTTCTTCTAACTTAACTTCTAGAGCTAATAAGTCGCTTAAATTCTATTAAAGCATTGAGATATTGTAGAATAGACGTATCTTCCTTCAGCTGAAGGCTGTATAATTGCTTCTTAATGAAGAGCTTGTTCGATAAACTCTTCGTCATTAAAGACTCTCCAGCCTATACTAAAGACCAACAGTTGTCTTCTCGTTTGTCACGTTGTAGGGGATCTCATCTGATAGGCATAGTATGTTCGTCGCCTTTGCGCGGAAGTCGATGTCATTCTACTCATCATCCTCCATCTTCGATGATTTCTTCTCAATATCAAATAGGGCTTTGTGTATGTCATCCTTCATGAGCAATTATGTTATTCGCATCTTTCACAACAGGAAGTTGGACTTTCCATCGAATTTCTCCACCTTAAACTTGGTTGTCGTGGTCGTCTCGCTAGCCATCGCTCTGATACCAATTGTTGATGATCTATCACCGATCAGACAACAGAGAAAATCCAAGTTGAAGACTTGGCAGCGGAAGCGAAAGTGTAGAAGATCTTCCACTAGCAAGTAATCACCACACAATCAATAAACATAAGATTTAACGGGGTTCGGTAATGTGACTACGTCCACGAGGAGGAGGGGAGAAATCTTTATTGAAAATAGAGAAAAAATATAAGAGTTACAAGAAGATTTCTCTCTTATAACTCTCAATGGTGAAATTCTAGAATTTCTCTTGAATTTGATATACCTTCAAAAGGCCGCTCTCAAGAGGTTTATTTAGGCATATAGGATGATCCTAATCACACGAACTCAAGTCAACACCTCCTCAGAGAATTAAAAAACCTGTATCCAAATCAAAATAGGAGACAGATCCGTATTAGGAGACTGCCGAAACCTGAATTCTTTTTTAACGAATATGAGAACAGCTCCGTATTAGAAAATTACTAGAACCTAAATTCTTCTCCAATTAATATGAGGCACTCCAAATACTAACAATTCCTCTGGCTATATAAAGAGGGTCTCTACGCCCTAAATTGTATCGATTGTTGAATCGATTGTGAGAGAGATCTAGGGTTAGTTTGTGAATTTTTACGGCTTAGTGTGTAGTTTCTCTAGTTGGATCTTCGGATCATCTTTGTAACCCTTGTAACTCTGTTATTTGAATAAAATCTTCTTTCTGTTCGGAAAACGTAGACAAGTTGCAGAATCTCATTAAATCATTTGTTTCTCGCTTTCTCCTTTTGTGTTTGGTTCGTGCCAGATTGGTTTGTAATTGACTCAGCATTGAAACGCTGATCTCGACGATTGGCATGTCGTTGATGCTGGAATTCCTCCAGAGGACGCAATACCTATTAGAACTTATCAGCCATTACTAGCTTATATTGTAAGTGCCCAATAATCTGGGCTATGTAATTGCAGTTGACTATAACTAGAATCGAATGAACCCCGCGTTCTTCCTTTCCATCAAATTTCACAAAAACTTCAGTAAAGTTTAGTTTAGTTTCCTTCAACATAATACATGTAAATTGCAGTTTAGTAGCATCAATCTGCTAACTGATTTCTAGGCCATATTTTCTATTTCCATGCATCCAAGCAAAGGCCTAATCGGCCGGTCCCATTGCCTGCAAACGTCGGCACCATTTGCACATGCCAGTGCTTCATATTTCTCGCCATCTGCACATGCCAGTGCCTCAATATTTCTCAATGAAGGAGATACAAAGCCACACAAGCCACTGCTTTCAGCAATCAATGCCACCACAATGGACGAAACCACTTCATAATTCAGTATGCTCTCAGTCCCTGATCATGTCGTCGATCTGCTCGGTCCTCAAACCATCATGTAGGGCTCCACGCCTTGTCCACAGTGAACCAGCCCCTGTTCACTGCCTGCATCCATGGCCAAACATCCAGTGAATCTTTGTGTGGGTTCCAGCTCTTGATGCAGAACGAACCAATGGAGGTTGCTGTCTCAAACTTCAAGGCTGCCATTTGATCTGTGAGATTAGGCCAGTGTGCACATGGAGCCAAATTAAGTATTGTATTCAGATCAGACTCTCACACGCAAACAAAATTAAGTCCCAATCATTCATTGGCAAGAAAAAACTAGAGACAAATGGTGCACAGACTACCACTGTTTAGTTCTGCTTGCAATTATTTTGTTTGTTAGGTAGTACAATCAAATTAAACTGCCGATTGCCTCTCAGATCACGCATCTATCCTACTAGCCAACGAATACAAATTAGACAAGCAATTGCCTCTCAGATCACGCATCTATCCTACTAGCCAACGAATACAAATTAGACAAGCAATTGCCACTCTGAATACAGCTAACACCTTCTCAACCTCTTCATTATTGCCTCTTCTTCTCTATCTTCTTTTTCCGAAAGATGACTGTGCTCGAAGGCGCAGCAATGAGGACCGAATGTGGGTCTTCGACATCGTTAGCCACTGATCACTGCAATGCTGCAGCAGTTGAACTTTTGGACGAGTTCTGGTTCTTCAAGAATGCATTGGTCCTGAGCCAAGCACCTAAATGTGCTGATGATGCTGGAGTCTACTCCAAAGAGAATGGTAAAGAACAAGCAGTTGTTCAGTGCCCAAATCGAGTTAGAGATGAGAGCTCTCCTCCTCTACAGAGGATGCCAACACTTCCACCTCGGCTACAAAGAATGCACACCGTACAAGAAGCAATAACATCATTGAAATCGTGCAATCTGAAGCTTCGATATTCGTTGAGTTCACTGGATAACTACCAGTCCAGCTCTTCATCTAAGGTACGACAACAACAATCTTGTCTACCTATTGCCTCTGTCTTTGACTTGTAACTCTATTTATTGTATTCTTTTTAGAGCGCGGCCAGAGACAAACCACCACGATACATAAAGCTCGAAATGTCTGAGAGATACTTGGCCATCCAGCATTACATCGCGAAAGAAGCTTATTACAGGAAGATATTCAAGGAGAAGAAGTGGAGAAGCCACAGCGATCTTGAGTACATTGAGGTGCAGGGCTTCAAGGACTTAGACTTTGTGTTCGAAAAGGAAGAGCTCAATGCAAGCCTTGCGAGGGTCATTCCCTTCCTCAACGACAAGAAAACCGAAAATGGAGAGAATATTGCGAGGCCATACTTGTCTGAAGCATGGCGAGCGCAGAAATCAGCTCCTGTTATGTTCAGACGTGTTGATAAGAGATCGGCAGAAGATATGAAGGAGCAGCTCAAGTTTTGGGCGAGAGCGGTGGCTTGCAATGCTCGGCAGGAGCTTTGATTTTACAGCAAACTGCGTCCTTGTTTGAATCATTGCATATGCAAATATGTTCTACCCACCTGTAAATTACTGATGATATGTATAGTATTTCTGAAGATAGCATATAAATTTAATATGGAGAACGAATTATTTAAATTAAGAAGCATTTCTCTTGTCATAATGTAGTTATATAATTTGATGATTTTTTTTTTTTTTTTTTTTTTTTTTTTTTTTTTTTTTTTTTTTTTTGCAATAGTAACCAAATTTTTTGGTAAGTTGCACTATTTCTTCTTTCATATTTTCTCTAGCAAAGGCTTCCTACTTTCCACAATCGACCTCGTATTAAATAGTAGAGAATAAAGATGTAATTGTGAATAACTAATCCTAATTTATTTGCCTTGCTCATCCTAGAAAAATTAAATCAAAGTCGTTTACAAGTTAATAAGATTAAACGTAACAAAAGTTCTAAATTAGAAAACGATGAACATGTCAGAACAAAAACTTCTTTTTCGTCTAATCTTAGCTACAACGACTAAAGAATTGATTGTGTGCTTTTGCAACATTTTTAGTGGGTCTGATTGGATACGACATTGTTTCGTTTTCCTCTCTGAGTGGAGAATCAGGATTTGGAGTGATGGTTCTTGTTTTATTCTCCTCTACATGATGATACACTTGCAAACCTTGCCCTCAATCATCACAATAAACAAATGCCAAGTTACATAATTGTAACTGCATTCTAAACAATTGAGTAGATATGTTCTGATGATGAGTTATACCTACTCGAATGTGACAGCTAGATTACTAAAGAACTTGTGTGGACCTTGCACGCTGTATAAAATATCCGGGGGGTGGGGGGGGCAATTATTGAGGAAGCTTTGCTGTAGTAGGGCATCTCTTGATTGGAGATTCTGAGCAAGAACGTGGGATGACTGCTAGGTTTTCTGTTTATGGTAAGTTGGACAACATGGTGATTGGTGGCAACTTAATTAGTTCTTCTTCTTCTTCTTCTTCTTCTTTTTTGAGTAAACGGTGAGTCAAAATTAGCCGTCCGCGTTCCATTAATAAGATTTTAATGAAACACCCTACAAGTACAGAAGGTAAAAAGACAACATAAAAACCTCCCAAGCAGAAAAGAGCACACGTAGATGCAGGAGGAAGAGCAATGTTACATATGAAATCAAAAGAAGGAGCCAACAGAAGGAAGAATGTGGATCCTCCCTCACACAAAAAACGGTTTGACTTTAAAATCAAGTCCTGGTTTTTATGGTCAACCCACAAAGCGAAATTCATGGGTCATGGAATCCTCATCTCAGTGCTCGTCCATGCTGGTATCGTCACCCTCATCCCTTGTCTCCTCTGACGTACGGCCAGAGACCCCATCAATCTGGATATGCTGAGCACCCCTCAAATGCGACCTCCCTGGCTCAGCCTAACCGCGGTAACTAGAACTTAATTAGTTCTTCTTCCTCCTCTTTGTTACAAAGAAATTATCTATATATGGAAAGCAATCCTTACGCGAGCTAATGATAATCTGATCACGATCGCCACCTACATATTTTGATAAGATGAGTTTCATAGTGTCGGCAAATAAGAGGTCTAATCTAAAGAAAATAAATCTGCAAACTTATATCTGGGGAATATCATATATTGTCATGAATTCAAAGAACAATATAAAAGATATATACCACATCAAAGCAAGATAACTTAGTGAAACTCAACAGATCTTGCAAAGTCTATGTCGAATTCCTCAATATCGTAGTCTTGGCCTAGTATCTCAATTGACTTTAAGCACTGATTCAATGCTAAATGATTATTGTTAGATAGCCTTATCGAACATGTGATATATTGTATTTAGACATGTGTATAGACATGTGATATATTGTATCTAGACATGTATACTTTTCTTGTTTCACTCTCTACTTATATATATATATATATATATATATATATATATATATATATATATATATATATATATATATATATATATATATATATATATATATATATATATATATTATATGGGTAAAGTGTACCTAGTAGGTCTCCTTAGATTACAATCTAAGGAGGAGGCTTAAAACCCCAACATTTCCAAAAAAAATTTACAATCCGACCGCACATTATCATCTTCATGTTCTAAGATGTACATATATAAAAAATCAAATGATTTGAATTTCATTTTCTTATTGATCTAATCGTTCCATTTTGTTCTACTTTTAAAAAATCATTAATATTTGAACCCAAAGAAAATAGAGTAAACGAACCCAAATCACTTGATTTTTTATATGTATACATCTTAAAACATGAAGTTGATAATGTGCGGTCGGATCGTGAAATTGTTTTTGGGATGTTGGGGTTTAAAGCCTCCTCCTTAGATTGTAATCTAAGGAGACCTACTAGGAGCACTTTACCCTATATATATATATATATATATATATATATATATATATATATATATATATATATATATATATATATATATATATATTGATGTAATCTCTTGGTGAATTATATACTGAAATTTCTTCTTCTCCAAATTATCATGGTATCAGAGCACTCTTGGGTTCCAGTGTAACCCTTTTGGGATTTGATTTTTTTATCTTTTTTTGATCAATTTTAACTTTCTTGGGTTTAGCCTTTGAGCTTTGATTTTTATCCTTTTTAGATCTATTTTAACCCTCTTGGTTCTGTTTAGCCCTTCTTTGGGTTTTATTTAGCCTTTGATTTTTATCAAGCTTTCTCATGGATAAGAAAGGGTTGTTCAATTTTCTTGCTCTAGATTATCAACTCTAAAGCGCTGAAAACTACACTGAATAGCTCTCTCACAATGTAGTATAAACTTTGTGCTTTCGGAGTCTGGAGTTATGTTTGAGGCATCCTAAAATGCCCGTCAACTGCCACTCCATCATCGTATGCTTCTACATCGGACTCTCAGTCTCACACCACATCAGCAGTTACTCAGGATCAGTGGGATCGCACTGATGAACAAATCATGACTATATTATGCGATCAGTCTCCATTTTCATTCGTCTGTCTATCAGCCATTCAACCTCATCCAGAAAGCAGTGGTTAGCCCTAAGTCATATATTCATACAGACCGATGCTGCTCGGGGGAATCAGTTGTGCCAGGCTCTCCAGGAGGCCAAGAAGGAGGATCGGTCCATTCAGGACTTCTACTCTCTACTTTCTAGATATTAGGAGAAACTGCAGATCATGAATATTTCCTTTCCAGAATCCATATATGTCTTCGCTCTCGAGTTTCAGAAGCTGAGAGATCGCCAGAATCTGTTCCAATTTGCCATGCGACTTCATCCTGAATTTGAGGTACTTCATAGCAATTCGCCATTCACTACCCAGCCTCACTGAAGCAGTGATTGAGTCACCTCTGAGGAGACACATCTCCGAATGCTGTTATTATTATCTGCTCCAGTTCAATTAGTCTCCTCACCCATAGCTCTTGCAGCACCATATCATCCTCTTACTTCTTGTGGCCCACATAATCATGAGCCATCCTTTCGTGGGAAAATGAACCGAGGACAACAGCCTCGCGGGTCCTCAACTCAGCAGGTTGAATGCACATTTTTCAAACAACTCGAACACTTGATTTTTACCTGCTGTAAATGAAAAAGTTCTATGGTCTGTCTGTTCTCAGGTCCTCAGTTGCTGCTTCTACCCTCTGGAGATTTTACTCCCTGGATATTTGACTCAGGTATTTCTCACTATATAATCTTTGATCATTCTGTCCTTAGAAATTGTTCTCTTATTTCTTATTCAACCTATATATATTGTCACGTCCCGCTTCTCAAAATACGTGAAAACAGAGTCGCGACGAGAGTCGGCAACGTATATACACGAGGGAAATACCCCACGTATACACGCTAAGCATAAAGTAACATGAACAAGTTATAAATCTAAACCATAATAAATCAATATCACTGTAATATGACACGTAAATATCAAACACAATGATAGCAAATGAATGAAGGAAAGAAAGGGCAACTGGATACGATAGATAGAATCAAGAAATAACATGAATAAAAGAGCAGGAATACCTATAATCGAGAGAGAGAGAGAGAGAGAGAGACTCCAGCTCCTCGCAACATGTACGATCTCAACGAACACCTGATTAATGAAATAAAGCAGATTTAATATCTGGACATACGAATCCAGGGTCGTCAGAAGTGACCTAATGAGTGTATAAGAAAAGGGGAGTGCTCGTGCATATAAATAGTGTGTACAATAACAACATGACAAACTGAAAATAAAGATAATTGAATAATCAATATCATGAACAGAAAGCAATAAAGTTAGCCAGTACAATATCAGATGTCCAATTCAGGTTAAGTGTACAATCAAGTGTTTATCATGGTTTATATATATATATATATACAGTCAGGTGACTACAGTCAGTCATAATACATTATAAACAGTTCATTATTATTTATTATACCAGCGAATACCAATTGTTACCTGTAATAGACGCATCCCATACTACGCCTATCACACATGTCAATCGAGGTCCTAAGTTATTGAAACTGATTGGTTGGAAACATTGTCCATACTTTAGGTGGGTTCCGCACATACCCGAAACCACGGTCCATATGCCTGGCGCTGAACCAAGCCCTAAAGCCAGGTAGTCAGTAACAGTAACAATACTCACAGTATCACTGTGGAACAATACTCACAGTAATATTGTGGAGCAATAAACAGATGGGATGTCAGTCATCCCTGAAACCCTACAGTGGAACCATAACTCGGCTGCACAACCTGTATCCTAGGTCCACCCAAAATACAGACGCTGTCTCCTCCATCAATTTTTCATCCCAGTATAAGTTATCCATTTTCATTATTAATTAATTTAGTTAAGACAATCAATATCCATGTTACTTATAATGTTGGGACGTGCGGTGACAGTAACGGTACAGTATAACAGTCAACAGTAATCGTATACACGGTGAACAATATCAGTAATAGTGAACGGTAACAGTAACCGTGTATACGATGAACAATATGACTGTACAGAGTGTTACGGTCAAACAATCCTGTCCTAGTAACTTTCAGTAACATGAATGTATACATTAACAGTCCTGCACCTCTAGTCAATCTGCTATCTCATATTTAAACTGATCAAGATGTTATCCACTGATATTATATTTGTAACTGATCCATCAACTCATAATCTCTAAAGCAATCCTCGTGAATCTCACGTATCAATCCATGTTACATATAATTTCAAAAATCATCAAGAACATCAAATACCAGATCTGTGCCAGGATACCTAATATTGTAAACCTTGAGTTCAGTAAATAGTTAATCAGCTCTTTCATCACAACCAGTCTACTTTAATTCTCTGAGTTATCAATATGCCCTCCTCTAAATCAGTGATGTATACAAGTCTCAATATCTAAAATAAACACACTCCACCGTATCTAAATAGTCATCGCTATCCAAATCCAATCTAGATCATCGATCAACCCTCAGTTCCATCAAGCTCAGTCAAAAGGATCCAAATCTAATGTAACTACTCAAATGTGCAAACGTATAATCTATGAGTTCTGATCAGTCCGGTCAAACACATATTTCTCAACTGAAGGTCAGCTCCACTCCAATCGAGTCTACTGACGAGTCTAAATCCAAGATCTCTTCTTTTAACAAAGAATTTCCTATTTAATCAACCATCGATATTTAATTAACTTCCATCTAGTTCATCTCCAACAAAGAAGAATCAAGTCTGATAATAACTCATACAACTATCCACTTATCTAACTATGATCACAACTAATGATCGTCAAGCCTCAATCAGATTTCATATTAAATACATTATATCAGGATCTGAATCAAAGTAGTAGAATGACTAAATATGAACTGAGAAAGCTGTTAATATCACAGTGTTAGAATATCGAGTCTAAATATCCTTAAACATCAAATATATCACTGATTCATCATCACCAAGATCCAACTCTCCCACATAATAATAATTTGTAACAATAATTTACTACGTATCTGTCAAAATCTGCTATTCTAATCAATCTAGTCTGCTACCAACCCTAAGTCAACTCAACTTCAATTAAGTCCATCAAAAATATCCCAGATAGTAAAACTCTAAGTTAATCTCCACTGATTGGTCCCAGTACCCAGTTTGAGTATAGGAGACCCAATTTGTCAATGAAACATCTTATTAATTAATCCTCAATTTACATATCAATTATCAATCAGTTATTATCAATAAGGGAGGTCCTCATATATTTAGAATACTAGACCAATTCTATAACAGTGTAAGTGACATATCAATAAAATAGTACAAAGACATCACAGTATAATAATAGTTGGGCATGAGTAAAATAATGAAGAAATCAGATACATATTCACATGAAATAATAAGATAAAATGCTTGAATTAAATAGACCAATAGACAAACACTCACATGAAATGACATGATTTTTGAACTGAATCGTCATTTGGTCTTCACTCCACGAACCGGTACGGATCTCCGGATCATCCCATATGTCGATCTTCAAATCGCCAGTGTATCGGGTCCATAACGAGTACAATTCCGAATCTCCCGTAATAGGTCCGGATTGCACGAATGCGTCCGAAATCACTGCAACACGCATGCAAACACGTGAACTCACACCCATACAATAATAGACACGTACTAGTATACATCTCGTACACATATACACTCTACATACATACACGTACACTCTCATACATATAATATACATGCAGTTATAGACATACATATATATACATTTATACATACCCATTCACACACATATACTTACCCACATACATATACATGTACACATTTACCCACACACATAAACACACTCACGCACACATCATCACATAATTTACATGTATTTATAATCACATCATAAAGAGAGAAGAGAAATAGAAAGGAAAGGAAGGGACTCACGCAATGGCAAGGCTTGTGGCGCGCCGACGAAGGCTCCAGCGAAGGGGGCGGAGGCCGCGGAGGATGCCGATAGATAGAGGATCTCACCGGGAAGAGCGCAGATGCGTTCGCGCTCACCGACGGTGATCAATGGTGACTCACGGAGAGACAGAAGATGGCTCAGAAGATGCTCGGAGGCCAGCAAAAGGGCTGCTGGTGAAGAGATGAGTGCATGGGGAAGATGCGGCAAGGGAGGCAGCTGCAAGGCCTGGGGGAGTTTTCAGGCGCGCATGGGATCCAATGGGACCTGTGCTCGGCCTATGGGCTACCGCGTAGGGGAAAAACTCGGCCAAAGGGGGGTCTCAACCTGGTTATTGGAGGTGCAACAAGGGGTATTGCGGTTTGGGGGTTTGCAGGTGGAGGTAAAGACGGGTGTTTCGGGCTCCGGTGAGGTCTCGCGGAAGAGGGAGGAGCTCCGTCGGTGATCGGCTCGGTGTTGGGCTGAAGGTGGAGATGGTGTACGGTGGAGGACGTGGGAGTTGGGGCGGCTGGATAAAGGTATAGGGTTGATGAAGATGGCGCCAGTGGATGAGTTGCAGCGTGGGGATGGAGAGCGAAGGCATGGGTGACAGGTGTAGAACAAGAAAGGAAGAAGAAGATGAGGGTTTGTATTTGTGAGTGTGGTGGTGTTGGTGTGAAAAGTAACGGTGGCGCACGCAGGTGGTTGCGTGGTGGTTTGTGGTGGAGGTCTGCATGTGTGGAAGGACGATGGTGGTGAGGTCGGTTGGCTATGCGAAGGCTGTGGAAGGCGGCTCCTGGGTGGAGGAGGATCTCGCGGTGGCGTTTAGTGGTGTTGCGTGAGGAGGTGGTCGATGGGCTCGCGGCGGCTGCTGGGTTGGGAGGGGAGAAAAAGAAGGGTTATGGTTTGGGTTAAGGAGTAAGATAGATTAGAGGATGCTTATATAGGGTAAGCTATTGGGTAAGTGGTTTGGTGTGAGATTAGATGGGATAATTAGTTAGGATTTGGGATTTAGTTAGAATTTGATTTTAATAGATAAGATTATGGGTTGGGTTTGGATATAATAGATAAGATTTGGATTATATATTAATTGGGATTAAGATCTATATTAGTTAGGATTTGAACTAGTTAAGATTAGGATGGATTTGATGTTAGGATTTAAGATTAGTTGTTTAAGATAGGATTTAGTTGTTAGGATTAGATATGATTTTGATAGATAGTTTAGGATTTAGATTAAATAGATAAGATTCTGAGTTGAGATTTAATAGATATGATTAAAATTTGGGTTGCGGGTTTGGTTTAATGGATGCATGCTTATTGGATATGGGTTTAGTTAAAGGGTAATGGGTAGTGGATTTAGGGGTTAAGATAATTTTGTTAGTTAGGATTTGATATAATAGTTAGGATTAGATTTTGGGGAGTTGTTAAGATTAAAATTTATTAGTTATGATTAGGATTTTGGTTTTTAGGATTTGGATAATGAGTTGAGTTTGGGTACGGGTCGGATTCATGGGTATGGGTTTGAATTAAATGGGTTACAAGATAATAGGATTTTATGGTTAGGATTTAGAATTATTTATGATATGATTAGGATTATAGATGGGGTTGTAGGTTTGGGCTTATTGGGTTTCATAATAACTAGGAATGAAAATTGAAAAAAGAAAGATTGCTTAACATGGTCTGGGCTCAAGTTTGGGCTAATGGCAACGAAAAAAAATAAAGATAATAATAAGAAGAAGAATAATAATAATACAAAGTAATAATGATAATACTAAAACATGGTTAATATCACTAATGATAATTAACAATAATCATAATAATAATAACAACTATAGAATTAATAATAATAATAATAATACCAACAATAATTATAAGCCATAAACCAAGTAAATTAATAACGGTAAATAAATAAAAATAAAATTTACAGCAAGATAAATATTTACAAAATTAAAATATAGTATTACTAACTAGATATATTATATAGATACATGCTAATGGTTCACCTCTTGTAATCACTCAGTTTGGTAACATTACTCTCACTTCTGATCTGTCAGTTAGAACTCAACTTGTCTTCTGTCTTTTGCATTCCTAAGCTTACCATGAAATTACTATCTGTTATCAAACTCACTGATTAAAATTGCAATGTCTTTTTTATGCCCACTTCTTGTATTATTCAGGATCACACTGGACAAATGATTGGGACAGAACGTGAGGTTAATGACATATATCAATTAGAGTCTCTTCATCTTTCTTCACACCACATCCCGCAGTGAGTCTCTCTATCACCTCCAATTCATGGCATCGTCAATTGGGACATTATCTACCACTAGGTTAAAAATTCTGTCTGATTCTAGTGTGTTAGGAAAAGTTTGGTTTTCTAACTCAAATAATTGTGAAGATTGTCATTTTGCAAAACAAGTTGTTGTACCTTTTGGCTCTAGTAATCACATGGCTTTAGAAATCTTTGATTTATTACACTCTGATATTTGATGGCCAACTCCTATCTCTTCTCTTTCTGGTTATAATTATTATGTTTATTTTGTTGATGATTGCTCTTGATACACATGGGTTTATCACATGTGAAATCAATCTGAACTATTATAAATCTATACTGAATTCACAAACATGATTTATACTCAATTTCACAAACGTATAAAAAAATTTCAATCTGATGGAGCTAGAGAATATCTTTCATTCTCTATGACTACCTTCTTAAAATCTTGTCGCATCATTTCTCAACAATCTTGTCCACACATCAACAAAATGGAGTTGTAGAGCGTAACTTAGACATATTCTTGAGGTTATGAAATCATTGCTGCTTTCTACATCAATTCCAAAATGTTATTGGCAGAAGTTATTTTAACTACATATCTGCTCATCAAAATCACTTCATCCTCGGTTGATGCAGCTCTTTCTCCATACACTCGTCTGCGTGGTCATTCTTTTGATTACTCTCTTCTTTGTACTTTTGAGTGGATCTGTTTTCTTCTTCTCCCTTTTCAGGAGCGAGATAAACTGTCATCCAAAACTAGTAAATATATTTTCCTTGGATATAAATCTGCTCATTAAGGATATCAGTGTTATGACCTCATTCCCAAACGTCTTCGTATTGCCTGATATGTGTTATTTTTGAAAAAAGTTTCTTACTATCATTCTTCTTCTAAAAAGGATCTCTTATTTCTTGACACACACCAGCACATCCGCGAAGTCTTCCACACAACCTGTTCCTATATACACACCTTCTCCAGCCACTTATACACTGGCTCACTAATTCCTCAACCCACTGAGTATTTTTCCTCATTTATGAATGATACTACTACTGATATGCCGCTTATGTCTGCTCCAACTTCATCGGGTGATCAGCCTCTTCCTCATAGAAATCCTCTACACAACCTTCATCCTCGTAGTCGGTATTGCACTTCTGCTACCATATATTCTTCTAAGTTTTCAGCATTTATCTCTACTATTAACTTTATATATGAACCTAAGTCATATTCTATGGTTGTTAAATCTCTAGAATGGCAATATGCAATGAATGAGGAACTAGCAGCATCCCAACGCACCCATACTTGGGATCTTGTTCTCATGCCACCTAGTGCAAATTCAAAAAGTTGCAAATGGATATATAAAATCAAGACCAAATTTGATAGTTCTGTTGAACGGTATAAGGCTCGTCTCGTAGCTAGGAGATTCACACAGGAGTATGGTATTGATTATAAGGAGACATTTACTCATGTGGCCAAAATGACATCTATTCGCACACTTATTGCCCTTGCTGCTGCTTGAAGGTGGCCACTCTATCAGATGGATATTAAAATTGCCCTTCTGAATGGTAATCTCTCTGAGGTTGTTTATATGAGACTCCTCCTGGTGTTTCTGCTCCACCTGGACATGTATGCAGACTTTGACGAGCTCTTTGTGGTTTAAAATAGGGGCCCCACTCTTGGTATGAGCGCTATCTACAGTCTCTCCTATCTGCTGGTTACAGACAAAGCTTGGCTGATTATGCAATGTTTCGGCGCTCCACTCCCCATGATGTTATGCTTTTCATCTTTTGTGCCGATGACATGATTATTACCAAAAGTGATCCTGTCCTATTGCATCTCTGAAGCAGAATTTTCAATTTAAGTTTGAAATGAAAGATCTGGGCTTTCTTTGTTGTTTTCTTGGTACAGAGATTGCCTCCTCCTCTCGTGGCTATCTTCTCTCTCAATAGAAGTACATTGTTGATCTTCTTAAACGTGCCACCCTGAATTATCCTGCTACTCCCACATCCTCTTCTGTTTTCACACCTATGGAGTTTCATCTCAAACTCAGACTCAATGATGGTACTCCACTACCGCAGTCTGCACAGTATCGAAAACTCGATCAGGTATTTCATAGGCTGTTCATGTCCTCAGTCAGTTTTCTAGTGCTCTCACATCAGTTCATTATATGACAATATTTTGTGTGGTTTGTTATCTCTGAGGCACCATCTCTAGATCATTGCTATACAATTTTGATTCATTTCTTTCTCTATGAGCTTATTCTGATGCTGGATGGGCCGATGATCCAGACACACGCCGCTTTACCATAGGTTTCTGCATGTTTCTGGGTTCCTCTCTCATTTCTTGGCATAGCAAGCGTCAGGATGTTATGTCTCGATCCAGCACTAAGGCCAAATATCATGCTATGGCTGATACAACTGTAGAGCTTTGGTGGTTACGTGACCTCCTGTGTGATATGGGTGTCTCTATGGTTGATCATGTTCTAATGCATTGTGACAACAAGAGTGTCATTGCTATTGCCTCCAAGCCTGTCTTTCATAATCACACAAAACATATTGAGATCGACTGTCATATTACTCGTCAGAAATTTAAAAAGAAGTAGGATCACTCTTTCCTATATTCCTTGTAAAGCTTAGTTGACTGATTTATTCATCAAGGCACAGGCACAACTCAGATTCACAAGATTTTATTCAAACTCTCGATGTTTGATCCACCTTGAGTTTGAGGGGGTGTTAGATACTGTTATCCAACATGTGATATATTGTATATAGACATATATACTTTCTTTATTTTACTCTCCACTTGTATATATATTAATATAATCCCTTGGTGAATTATTTACTGAAATTTCTTCTTATCTAAATAATCAGTTATGATTCATTGGTTCTTATGAATAGGGGAATAGGGTTTGCGCAACAGGTAAAATTTCTAGAAATAAAAATTGATCGATGCTCCTTCTCATAAATTGGATATAGATACAAGTAACCCATGTGGGGAAAGAGAAGAGTAAAAAAATTGAGGATGGAGTTTTTTAAGAAGGCATAGGACTGTGACGGTTCTCTTGAGCTGTTGATAGTCAGACATACAGATACATTTTCTGATGAATCGTGCTATCGACAACAGCCACTCTGAGTTATCGGCAGTGTTTTATAGAGAGTTGAGGTTTGTCAGAGTGCGAATTTACTGTCGATAAGCCCTTTGAGTTGTCGACAGTATAAGGTTTCTGGGCGAATTCGTGTAGGCTTTTAAATTTGTTTCTGATCCAAATTTAGAGCTTTTGATTTTCTTTTCTTGAGGAACTTCATGCCTATATAAAAAGGGGCAATCCTCCTGCTACTGTACCCTGTAATTGGTTGTTTTAATAAGATCTCGCTCCCTTCTGCCTTAAGGACGTAGGCAATTGTCAAACCTTGTTAAATCTTGTGTTCTCGCTTTCTTTCTTTTGTTTGCTTATTCGTGCAATTGGTGACTATTCTCTAATGTTGCTGTTCTCTGTTACTAAGATTCCAACAAGTGGTATCAGAGCTTTTTGGGTTTGACAGGGAATTTCATTCGGGTGGAGCAAATCAACTTGGATACTATCAAAGTTTCATTTAGAGATAAAGATCTGATCTCTCCTAATTTGCATTTGTTTTCACTAATTATTTTCACATTATTTTAAGAAATCTATTAAGGAGATGGCTAGAGATAATTAATCCACGGTGAAATCTGTGAACTCGCATTCGATGAAAATCGATGTGATAAAGTTTGACGATAAGAACAACTTTGGGTTGTGGAGGTGTGAGGTAATGGATGCACTGACGACATCAAACCTCAAAGACACTTTATGTTTGGAGGAAAAGCTAGATGAGACTTCTAAAAAGGATTGGGACAAGATGTAAAGAACAGTGTGTGATCTCGTAAGGTCTTGTCCGACATAAGACATCAAGTATCATGTGTTATATGAAACATCTGCAAGGAAGATGTAGATATACTCGAAAAGAAGTATCTGACGAAGAGCATCGAGTCACGATTGCACTTAAAGGGGAGATTTTACCGCTTTCAGATGAAGAGAGAACTCTTCATTGATGAACACATGAACAACTACACAAAGCTTCTGACAGACCTAATTAATAAGGATGTATCGATCGAAGAAGAGGACAATGCATTGATTCTTTTGAATTCTCTTCTAGATAAACAATATGAAACCTTCATCCTAACTTTGATCAATGATAAATAAACACTTAACTATAGTGATGAGTCGGCTGCTCTTGTAAATTACAAAGTGAGGAGGAAGGCCAAACAATCTTCCTCTAATGGTACTTCAGCAGAGGTATTGACGTTAAGAGGTTGGGGTTCCAATCAGAAGGGCAAAGGCGAGCGTGGGAGATTAAAATTCAGTCCAGGTTTCAGAGATCTGAAGAAGAACCAGTGCGCTTTCTATAAAGATTTAGGGCACTGAAAAGTTGATTGTCCAAAGATCAAAGATAAGTATAAGGAGTCGAAGATCAAGGCAAATTTTGCAAGGGTGATCAATACCCAAACAGGTAGTATTTCACAGGCAGGAGGATCAGGCTCCGACTCATCGGTATTCTCTTTCTCAGTCACTATCCCTACTATTTATTGCTCAGATGAGTCTGAGTGGATGTTAGACACAGGAGCTACCTATCATGTATGTCCCAACAGGAACTGATTTTCTAGCTTTAAGAAGCTAGATGGATATTCCGTTATCATGGGCGATGATCATCTATGAACATGGAAGGAATAGGTACAGTCCATATCAAGATGTTTGATGAGATGGTACAGGAATTGAAGGAAGCAAGGTATGTACGTCAATTGAAAATGAATCTTATTTCTGTTGGTGCCTTGAAAGCATTGGGCTAGAAATCATCAATATTTATCTTGAAATAGCACACATGTATTTTTGATTTATTGAAATAATAGACATGCATATTTGAAGTATACATGTATATAACATGCATCAAATTATCACATATTATCATCATGGATGAAATAATAAAATAATAAACAAGTTCTAAGTCATGATATAAATATAAATCATTATGGAATAGCAAACATGAAATACAAGAGGAATATCATCTCTTGCATTATGATATGACACACATGTGTGTGCATCTTAATTAATCATCATATATGAAATATTTCATAAAAAAGTATTTTATAATATAAACATGAACATAGATATTCTGATTTACAAGCAAAAAGGCATTCTACGTATATATATTTAACATTGTCAATTTACAAGAATCATGCTCAATGTCAACAAATTGATCTCATGGTAAGATCTGAAAGCAAATATACCATCATGGTATAAAATAAATATATTAGTTCTTAGACATAAATATCATGACATGCACAATATTTTAGTATATCAAAATCTAAATGAAATGAACCATATTTCAAAATCATAATTTTTTGCATAAATTAGAGCATAGTTATGAATAATTAAATTCTATGAAATTATGTAAATATCATAATTTATAGTAAAAATCATATTATATAAAAAATGTACATAATATGCATATCTAAACAAAGGATAAAAGAATATATTATTTATAAATTATATCCAATCAGGTACATCAGATTTGACTAAATATGAACTTGTTTCATTTATTAAATAAAATTAGGGAAACAACATGAAGTTCTTTAAATCAGAGAACTTTTAGTTCATTACAACATGTGATTCAATTGTTTTTATTGTTGCATGATATAACCCAGAGGAGAAAGAAAAGAGTTTCCACAAAATATGCTTCTAATATGAAATAACAAAGGTTATTTAAAGATATTCAATATTATATTTATTTGTAGTCTCAATGTGATATCTATTGCGGCGGATATCTTTTAAAAATAAGCAAATTTCTTCTGAATCTGGTAGAATATAATACATTACTAATATGAAATTATGTCACTTCTGGTAACATGATGTTAGCTCTTTTAGAGCCTTCAAGTAAATTTGTAGTGTCTGATATAGTATTTACATTAGCTTCTTCCGAAGTCTGGATTGTCATTTTAAGATCAATGAAGCTCATTTCTATATTATTTTCCTTTTCCTTCGACGCTTGATAAGTTCACCAAATGTTTCAGCATCCCACATATACGAGATCAATGTCCCTTCATTCCACACATGTAACGAGCATTTTCAGAATGATGAAGAGTTTTAGCTTACTTTTTCTTAATCTTCTGCTCGCACGATGTGTTTCTATAAGGAATATTTGGGGCATTACATGATCACCACCACGAAACCTATCACGACCTCATGAACGTCCATGTCCACGAACATGCCCATATTTGTGAGATGTTGTTGCATTGCTTTCGGAGAAGACAGTTCATTCACTTTAGGGAATGGTGTAAATTAATTTGGACGTAAATTGTGATTTTTCATAAAAAAAACTTTTTATTTTGTTAAGTAACCAAGAGACATGAAATTAATTTCATAATATTTCTTGAAATTTTGCTCTCGATATTGCTGCTATCGGAACAAATTTGAGGCATGAAAAGTAGGGTAAGTTTTTTCTAACATATCTTCTATGTTTTTTTCCTTGTATAATTTTAACTTATAGATAATTATAAATAATGTGGAGTTTAGTGACTAACTATTTTAAATTCTACAACTTCAAGTGCATATATTCATACCAAGCTTTTGGTAAAATAATTGTTTTCTGATGGCCATATCTCTTCAAAGAGTTTAAAAAAAAAAGATCTTTTACCATGAGATAAGTTTTCAATCTTTTATTAATATGATGCTGAAAGAATATTAGAGTCTTAGAGTGATCCTGCTTGGATACTTTATTTTCTCTTTAAATTTCTGTTCAAGGTTCATAGCCACGAGATGTATCTCAGCGTCATATAACTTTAGGTTTTCTTTTGTAAAACTTCATATCCATTAAACTATATGACAACATGCTTATCTAAAAAGATAGATATACCAATCAAAGTAAATTAAATTACAACAAACATAGCCATAAGGCTTCTTATCTATCAAAGACTAATTTTTGATCTTCCAAACTCATGTAATAGATATGAAAAATCTAATCAAAACAATAATTATTCTTGACTTATCTTCAAAGAGCATATTAGATAGTAGATAGAGGTAAAATAAAAAAATGATTAAGCATATTGAGCATATTAAATAGAAGATAATGAAACTCCTTTTAAAGGCTAACTAATATGTCCAAATGATAGGCAGAATAAATTCAAAATCAGTACTCATACTATTCTTTTAGATATAAAGAATAAGATTTTAGACTTATCTTTTTGTAGAGAAATCACTGCATTACTTGCTATCAATATAGAGAAAAGATTGAACCTAAAGTGCCTTCTTAAAACTATTAATTAGAAGAATTGATATTGCATGTACTTGATCAATGCGAGCAGAAGCAAATTTGAAAGCCTTTTATCAAAAACAAAATATGATATCAGTTGATAAGTATTAATGAAGAAAATTGTAAGCACTACTTATCTTAGTTCTTGCATGAGAAGGCAAAATGTTCTCTACACTGTAGAATGGCCATTCGGAACTTGTCTGATCGATTTTAAATGTCTCTCTTTTGGCAAATAGGAAGGTAATTGGATGTTCATGCAAAAACAAAAAATATGATGAAGAAACCAATAAATAAGTTTCTAAAATATTTTAGAAATAAAACTTGAATAAATCTGTAATAAATAAAATGAAATAAAAGATAAAGATGAGACTTATAGAACTAAGTTAGGCAGTAAGACATGTAGTTAATCTGTTTAGAGACCTATCCAAGCCTCGTGCATGATACCAAGTGAGAAAGATTTCATTCGGTATGATACTCCCGGAATCAATGATCCTCCGTTGCTTAGAGTGTTTGTACTGATAACGTGTTGTGAAATTTGGAGAAATGAGGCAAATAATAAACCAAAAAGTTTACGCACAATATAAGAGTAGAGAAATATCTTTCTTCCTTGTATCTTACTCAATTATTTAGACATCTATTTATATGTATACATGAGAGAGACACGAGAGAGACATAAGTTACAAGCTCATATATGAAAAGGAGAAGAAAGAACAACCTCTTAATCATGAGCATGTTGATGATCTATCACCGATCAAACAATAGAGAAACACCAAGTCGAAAACTCGGTAGCAGAAGCGGAAGCGTAGAAAACCTATCACTAGCAAGCGATCACTATACAACCAAAGAACACAAGATTTAACGTGATTCGGCGATGTGCCTACGTCCACGGGGAGGAGGGAGAAATATTTATTGAAGAAAATACAAGAGTTATAATGAGATCTCTCTCACAACTCTCAATGGTGAAATTTTAGAATTTCTCTTGAATTCTTGACACACCTTCAAAAGGTCATTCTTGAGGGGTTTATATAGACATCTGGGATGATCCTAATCCAACACGAACTCAAATCAGTACCTCCTTAGAGAAATAGGAAACACGTATTCAAACTAAAATAGGAGATAGATCCGTATTAGGAAACTGCTAAAAAATCTGAATTCTTCTCCAATGAATATGGGCACTCCATCTTGACTCATGTTCATTGAGTCCCTCCATAGAATTTGGCCTGCTTCATTCGCCTTCCTTTCTCCCCCCTTTTGTGACTTCACATGGCTCTCTCCCAAGAGCTCATTCGCCACTTTATCTTTGGAGAATCTTGATGAAGTTCAAAGATGCTCTGAACTTCTCCACCGGGATGGTCTTTGTCATCATATCCACTAGATTCTTCTTCGTGTTGATCTTTATCAAATCGATCACCTTATCATTCACGACCCACTGACGTATCTTGTGAAATCTCACATCAATGTACTTCGTCCTCACATCAATATGCTTCGTCCGCTTGTGATACCTGTGATCTTTAGTGAGATGAATAGCATTCTGGCTGTCGCAATGAACCCGAAGCAATGAACCCGAACTGAATCCTGTATGATACTGAATGTCTCAACTAATCTTCTCAACCACAAAACTTTCTTTGACGCCTCAACTGCAGCTATGTACTCCGCTTCTGTCGTTGAAAGAGCAATTGTATCTTACAACTCTGCCTTCCAACTAATGACGCACTCAGGTACTGTAAATTTAGGCTCCCCCATTTTCAATCTTTGAAATACTACGCCTAGTCTTGCAATCCCTTGCAGATATCGTAGCATCCACTTCTAGTTACCCAAGACCATATATACTCAAGATCATCCCCATGTCTAGCCAATGTGGGATATTTGTTTGACCCAATCCCAACAGAGCATAGTGGGAGTAATGTTACACAGTGGGAGTAATTGTGAAGGTTATATGATGAGTCATGATGGGGGGTAACGATGAAGGTCCATGATGTTAGTAATAGCTGGAGGTGTGGGGACATTCATAGTTGTTATTATTTACAACAGGAGGATAGTTTTTAATTTGTCAAGAATAATTTTAGTTCTTTAAGGGATATTATATTCTCAACATAATATTACAAAGAAATAGTTTTACTC
The DNA here is from genome assembly GCA_038442645.1 of Agave tequilana. Classification (NCBI taxonomy): domain Eukaryota; kingdom Viridiplantae; phylum Streptophyta; class Magnoliopsida; order Asparagales; family Asparagaceae; genus Agave; species Agave tequilana. The sequence continues at coordinate 76,397 of JAVJIF010019734.1, forward strand.
GAGATTACAATATATTACTAACCCAAATATTTAGTCAAAAATAATTTAGCAAGAATAGTCTAATTTCTGTAGTGGCTGAAGTGAGTCAAATCAAATTTGACACGGGGCCTCTCAGTTGCGACAGTAGGAATGAAGATCCTAACTACAAAAATGCCTAAAAACAATTTTATTGATGTATTTATCTTTAAATAAATTCCAACTTTATCTTTTCTTTGAACAGGAACAATATCAACACGCGCGCGCGCGCACGGAGGCACTTAAGCATTTCCCAATAATCTAAAAACTCTCACCACATCCTTTTGATTTAGAGTAAATAGTGAACCGAATTGGTCTCCCGCGATTCATTAAAAAAATTTAATGAGAACACCTCTGCACAGCAACTACACTAAAGGCCTGTTTGGTTAAGGGTGGAAGTGAGGAAGTGGTATTAGTTTCCTTTGGAACTTGGGATTTGGTTAGTAAGTTTTCCGGTGTTTGGATGTTGTTGGGAAGTGTGGTTTGAAAAATATTATGTCTTTTCCGGTGTTTGGATGGTAATGAAAAGTGGAAGTGGAAAAGTTGACACAAAGTTGATCGCAAAATAATATTAAAATAAAAATTAATTAAGAAAAATAAAAAATGAATTGTAATTAGAATGCAAGTGAGATTTACATGACCAAAAAATTAACTGTTTTATGCTATAACTTATTATAAATGAGATTTATATGACCACAAAATTAACTGTAGCACTCTGGAAGTGAGGAAATGGTTGTGTAAAAGAGAGAAGAAAAAAGGAAAAAGGATTTTCTTATTTTCCTTTTCCGGTGTTTAGATAGATAGGGAAGTGAGCAATTATACTTTCCCATTTTCTTACTTCCGCCCACTTCCTTGTAACCAAACACACCCTAAGATGTATATCCTCTCGAGTTGAAAAGCTTCAACGCTCGCGCAGGTACAAGAAGAACACATAAACAAAATTACAAAATAACAAACTGTCAGAGTACAAGTGCAGGTATAAAACAAAATGGTGCAGCGAGAAGCAAAGAGACGGATCCTGCCGATGCAAAAAAACAGCGCTGCAATAGAAGCTGGCTGACCGCCTGCGATACAAAAATCAAGGAACTGTAGCTTCCCTAGGTTTCAAAACTCATTACACCGAAAAACAAATTCTTCATCATGTGTATGCACCATCTGAATTTGCATAGTTAAATTAGAAAATTAGAAACAAAAAAAAATGTTTTATACTAGGGCATAACAAAATCAGAATCAAAAGAGGGAGATCATCTCCGAGTGGTGGAGAGATCACGCATAGGAGAGAGATTACATCTAAGAGAGATCTATTACACCTTAGGAAAAAAAATTGACACCAGAAGTAAATGTGTTATATAGCATAATTTTTTTTCTAAATTGATAAAGAATATATTCTAGATGATGGATGCAGTTAAATTAGACAATTATTATTATTACCTTAAGTCCAAAAAATAATTAGGCAATTTTTATTTCGCTAGTAGCTCAAATAAAACCTTTAAAAATGTATAAACTATATAATAAACCTTGAAATTCTCAAACTTCATCACCACAGCCAGAGACATGTTGTGACATGACAACTTTGATACTAATTGTTGAGACTAAAAATCAAGTTATGACACTAATTCTTGTGCGCTCGAGACCATAATCGACGTTGCGAAACCGTGTCAATATATAATATTTGTAAAAGAAAACTAGTAAAGCAAAGTAACAATACTAAGACAAAAGAGAAATAACACAAAGATTTAATGTAGTTCTGCCAAACTCGACTTATGTTCATAGGGAAAGAACTTGAAAAAAATTTATTAATAGACTTGGTACAAGAGATCTAACATTCCCCTCGATTCACACAAGAGTATTCACCTTCCTTTTGAATATCCCTCTAGATTACAAGAGTATTTCTTTTCTCTTTGCACTGTCAGTTACTTCTCTCTTTGCATTGGCTTTCTATATTTTTCTTGTGTTACAATAGACTAAGTTATACTTTTATTTATAGAGTTTTATAATACAAACTCTATTCGAACTATGAGATGATCTTGATCATCGGATGCTTGAAAAATTTGATCAATCCTTATAGGAGTTGATTTTTTTTTATCTAGAAGAATTCTAAACCCTTTAAACTTTAGAAACAAATTTTCATTGAATAAAAACTTGTTCTTATTCAAACTCCAGCTGAAAAGGAACTTGAACGCACCCGAAAAGAAAACAGAATCTTGTTTTTGGGCTGTTGGTTATCGACAACCTAGATTAGCTGTCCATAGTCCCGCAGATTGGTTGTCGACAATCCCCTGTTGACACGCCTGAAGGCCTGTCGAAAATTTGAACTGATCTCCTTCGCTGTTGATTGCGGTCGACAGGCATGTCAACCGCCTATTGTGTGCGGTCGACAAGCATGTCTACCGCCACACATTTTTTTGGATTTGCTTCTTTTTTTTTTTTTTAGTTCTTCTTCTTCTCCAATTTTGATTCGATCTTCTTTGACTATCGTTTCTTCATGAAAACAAGACAAATTCAGAACAATCTTCATTTTAACTTACTTTTCAAGCTTTTAGCAAAATACATGAAAATTTGAAATAATACCTTGACTATTTTCTTAATTGTAATCATATCGTGAAGACTTTATCCTTACCCCTTCCCCTGAAGCCTTTGACTAATTCATTGTCATGTCTTGGGTCATCTCGGGCTCTGCCCGAATGCTCCATTTCTCTTTTCTACGCACTTGCTTCCGTCTCTCCTATCTCTCACTCGTCGCACTCTTTATTGATGATCCACCTCACGATGAGCTCCCTTCCATCCTTGTCATTGAAACTCCACCTTGAACTTAGTTTTTTTTTTTTCTTTTGCTTGTATATCCCTCTACATTTCTTTCTTTCCTGGATTACCCCGTCACCTTAGCTAACTGTGATGACGCCTTGTTGCACTTGAATTCACCATTCGTCTTCATCGAGAACCCTTATGGATATTAGATTGTCCCGTGCTTTCAGGACATACCAGACCGTCTTCAGAGCATAACCATTCCATCTCTTCTTGTAACATTGGTTGTCCAGTGTCGACAACTTTGCAAGCCGAGCATCCTCCATTTTGGCAGTCCCTTCCTCCTTTGCAATCAAAGAGTTAAACATATCCTTAAGGGATCATACAAGAACTATAATATCAGAATCAAATATCCTGTTTTACCTTGAGAAGTATTGTCTTCAATGTAGGAAGTCATTAATATTTTGATGTCAATACCGCTCATTGCTATGTCTTCCTTCGCAGCTTATCCCTTCTTCTTCAACCACTCTTGCCATGCTTGTTGTCCTTTTTCCAGTGACCTTGTTGACAAAAGTGACAAGCCTTCGACGAACCTGAAGTTTCTTTCTTCTTTTCCTTTTCTTCCTTTGACCATCAAACCCGATCATTCATGCTCAACTTGATTTGACTTTTTTTTATCTCATTAGATAAGAAAGTTGACGTGAACTCCTCAAAGATGAGAGTTTCCTTACCATAAAACATAATGGCAATGATATGATAGTATGACTATGAAAATGAACTAAAAAGTATTAGTGTCTTGTCCTCCTCGTTAATCTTCACATCAACAGTCTGTAACTCACTGATGATCTTGTTGAATCTTCACATCAACCGTCTGTAACTCACTGATGATCTTGTTGAAAAAGTTCATATGCTCCAACATCATTTTCCTTCCTTCATATGTAGTTCATTTAGTTGTTTCTTCAAGTATAGCTTTTTGGAGAGACTCTTTGTTATATACAATATTTTTAATCTTGACCACAAATCCGTAATCGTTTGTTCATCCATCTCATTGTACATGACCTCATTTGCGAGATATAACTGGATCATACTTACCGCTTTAAAGATCCAATTCCTCTCAATTCTCATCTGATATGCCCACAGATTTTACTTGAATCTTCTTTGACCATCAACTCTTTTTCAAAATAAGGCAAATTCACAACAAGACAAGAGTACTTACGTCTAATTATCAAATATTGTCATCACCAACCACAACACGCACACGCACGCACGACACGCCATAGGAAGAGGGAGTAATATACCCTAGAATTCACAAAAAATATCATCATCATAACACATAGATAGATAGAGATAAGAGAACAGAATAGAGAGAATCGCTAGAGAAAGAAGGGAGGATCACCTCCTGTGGTAAGAGTGAGAGAGATAGGACTGTAGAGAGTGGGAGATTGGGGGCCAAAAAAGAAATTAACAACATAAATTTTTTTAAAAATAACATTGAATTATTTACTTTTTTGCGGTAGGTATTTTCTTTAACCCGATGCAATCCAAACAATTAGATTAATTCATCAAGATTTTTTCAGAAATAATTTGAGTCCTTTCAGGAATAATACATTTCCATCAAAATATTACTAGCAAACAATTTTTCACAATATTAAATGTAAGAAATTAAACTGAACTATAATGCGGATTAAAATAAGCATGGATCTAGAATCAAAACATCTCAAGGAATTGAATGCATTCATAATTAAACAATACTAAAATCACCATACCTGAAGCCATTGATGAACTGAAGAAAGTAGATGGATGAAGACTATGATCCTTCTCTTTAATCCTGCAAGAAACCCTAATGCAGACCCTTCTTCTCTCTATCTCCTTTTCCTTTCACAACCTTGCCAATATGATGGATAACTCACACAATAATCTGAGCGTAGGTTATTTTCTTTTCAGGAGGAGATGAGGGTCTCACATTTACAAAATAACCCCTGAGATAAAACCACCCATCATGATTCCTTTATACCTCATGGGATTATTATAACTTATATAAATGTTACTTTAATATGGGCATCTTTAATATCAGTTAACCTTAATTAGGAATCTAATTAATTAACCAAGGTTAAGTGGGCCACCCTAATGTGAGATTAACATTAAATGTGTCCTTGACCAAAATCTTTGACTCATAAATAATTTATCAAGAATACTCTAATTTCCATTAATGAGCTTTGCGTAGCGCGACGGTGACCCACAATTGGAGTTTTTTTTTTCCTGAAGAATCAATTGTGTAATTTTGACATTTTTATATCTTTTTTTTTTTTGAATTGCTTCGTTAATGACTTGTTAATGAAACGCCCGGATTTTTTTTTTTGGTCTCATGATTTATTCTCAAAAAAAAAATTTGCGTAGCACGCTTACGCAACACCAAAAACTAGAAATTAGAAATATATGTGAGGGAACTCAAACACAAAACTCAGCCAAAATTACAACCACCTCATAACACATAATGGAGAGGTTGATCGGTTTGCATAATCAATGCTTGGTGACGGTGGTCCTGGTGGTGGTTGTGGTGGTGCCAGTGTTGTTTCCTCCCATCCCCACTGCATTCTTTACGCCGTCAGCTGCACCTTGAGCCATGTTCTTCACTTGCTCTCCAGCCTGCTGAACGAATCCCCCGGCCTGCTCCTTGGTCTCCCTTGCAGATTGTGATGCCCTATCCATTAAATCATCCTTCTTGACCTTCAACAATCAAACAAACCCCACATCATACATGCATAAACTATTACATTAATTGAGACTGTAAACATCATATGCTTACTGAACATGAAAATTACACTCACTTGAGCTTGACCAATAGCTTGGCCAGCCTGGAACCTGATGTCATTGTGATCGGCCATTTTTCTGATACCTTTTACTTCTTCACGACAATGATTTGTTAAAATTATTGATTGTAGGAAGATTGTTTGGGGGTATTTATAGGAATGGGAGCTTAGAATGCATGGGAAGAAGTTTACTGAGAGGTAGCTAAGTTTAAGGATTGCCCAGTAAAGACCTAGTAACGAGGGAACACGTGTCATACATTTGCAACATGTGTTGGAAAAAAAAAAGGAGTGAAAAACAGGAGAGCATGTGGATCTCTTGTCTTTTGCACTCAGATCAGAAGAAAACAGACCCATAACATTTTTCATTCTAGATTGTTAAGATATTGTTTTGAAGATCTATAACCAATAATCTATTTTTAGGAAAATGAGAAAACTCTTATTTCCAAGAACCGCAAAACAACTTATAATAAAAAATGTAAAATCCCTAGACATTTATAAAAATCTAGCTATAATAATGTCGATGTGCTAGCTATGCCTGACTCACTAGTGAGTATCTAGGCTGGATCATGAGAGGTTCCAAGTTCAAGATCATGCTACAAGCTCTAATAATAATAATTAGGTAAATTTTGTTTTCATTCTTTGGGTTAATTGCAGAGACACCTCCTGTATTATAGACACTGGAGCAGATACATCCCTTCGACTCTTTTATTAACAGACAAACCCCTTGCTTTTATTTTATTTTTAATTCAAATTTGGTTAATTTCATATGGAGATAGGGAAGCAATTAATATAAAAGAGTAATATTGCTAAAGGGTAGTTATGAAATTAAAAAAATATGAAATTAACCCAATTTGAATTTAAAAAATATGAAAGCAGGAGTCTGTTTGCTAATAAAAAAGTTGAGAGGGTGAATATGCTCCAGTGTCTCTAGTACATGAGGTATATCTGAATTAACCCCATTCCTTTATATACGTTGTGAAAAAAAAAAAAAAAGGGCTATCACTTCACAATTAATAACCTAGTTATCATATAAAACATATCATAGCATCTTTTCATAATTGCAAGCATGCATATGAAAAACTCATAATTGCAGTTCTTTTCTTACCAAGATTAGTATGTTACTATCTTATTCAAATCCACGTAGGGTATCACTTCACTAACTCCCGCGTGCAGATCATCAACAAGGTCATGAATATTTTTTTTATCCCACACCGATGTCCCATTCCATTGGTTGCCTTGCCCAGTTCTCATGCCTTGAGCAGTATGTGGACAGGATGAGAGGAAGAGTAACTGGATGGAAGATGGGTACTATGTCCTTTGCTGGTAGGATCACATTGTTGAAATCAGTGCTCTCTGCATTACCAACGTACTCTTCTGCAGACTGTTGTGGAGAAGCCTGGAGGTCATGAGGGCATTTCCATGGGGCAAGGGTGAAGACAGGAGAGGGTTGCACCTAATAGCTTGGGACAGAGCTTGCAGAAAGCGCAGAGAAGGGGGTTGGTTCTGAAGAATGTGAGGAAGTTTAGAGATGCAATGTTGGAGAAGCAAAGTTGCTGATTGATGCTTGAACCTGAGGGCTATGGGTAACAATACTGAAAACAAATATAGAATCAGGGCGCCCAGTGATGTGATGAAACAGAGACGGAACTTACCCCAAAAAAACCGCCACCACCACACTAAAAAAGCCATGGGCACATGTAATTTGTGCCCCCAATTTAGCCCAGTCTAAGACCCAACCCGATCTCTCAGTCTCACACTAGTACAGAAAAGAGATTGCATGTTGCCTATTTCACGTGATTGCCCTAGGAGCCGACGTGAATCAAAAAATAGTGGCAATTTTGAAAATAAAATTTCTAAAAGCCCTGCCTCCTCAAACTCGCCCTCGCTCAGCACGGCTGCAACGGGAGCTTTGCTCCAAGTAGAGCAAGCTCTGCTCTGAGCAGAGCAATAAGCTTCGAGTTTGCAGTACGAGAGCTAATGGTGTTGCACCTCTTCTCTCCCTCTCCTCTCTCATTGATCGATCTCAGTCGGATGCCCGTTCTTCTCGTTCCTCTCCGACGAACTCGTAAGGCTTGTCTTTTCCGATCAGTTGTGATCAGTGCCTAATCTTTTTCTATCAAATTTCTAACGATCCTTTATGTGATCTCGTAGTTGAATCACGAGCAGTAGACGATCGCCATGGGGAAATCATGCCTGAAGGTCAGTGATGATTATCTGAAGGCCGTCAAGAATTATAGGAAGCTCTGCGGGATGATCGAGGAGAAGAATTGTGATCCGATTATGCTGCGATTGGTGTTAAGATTTTGATCCTGATCGTTCTATGTGTTTTTTTTTTTTTTTTTTTTGCTATTATTTGCTCTCTCTCTCTCTCTCTCTCTCT